>JANJXV010000479.1:15000-20000 GCA_024803745.1 Megascapheus bottae
CCCTAACCCTAACCCTAATCCTAAACTAAACCTAACCCTTACCCTTACCCTTACCCTAACCCTAACCCTAAACCTAACCCTAACCCTTGCCCTTACCCTAACCCTAACCCTAACCCTAAGCCTTACCCTTACCCTAACACTAACCCTAAAGCTAACCCTAACCCTAAACCTAACCCTAACCCTAACCCTAACACTTTCCCTTACCCTAACCCTAACCCTAAAACTAACCCTAAACCTAACCCTAACCCTAACCCGTAACACTAACCCTATCCCTAAACCATACATTTACCCTAACCCTAACCCTAACTCTAACCCTAACACTTGCCCTAACCCTAACTCTAAACCTAACCATTACCCTTACCCTAACCCTAACCCTAAACTTAACCCCAAACCTAACCTAACCCTAACCCTAACCCTTACCCTAATACTTACCCTAAAC
Organism: Megascapheus bottae; assembly: GCA_024803745.1. Classification (NCBI taxonomy): domain Eukaryota; kingdom Metazoa; phylum Chordata; class Mammalia; order Rodentia; family Geomyidae; genus Megascapheus; species Megascapheus bottae. The sequence goes on from JANJXV010000479.1 coordinate 15,440, forward strand.
CTAAACCTAACCCTAACCCTAACACTTCCCTAACCCTAACCCTAACCTTAACCCTAACTCTAACCCTAAACTTTACCCTTACCCTAAGCCAAACTCTAACCCTAACCCTTACCCTTACCCTAACCCTAATACTAACCTTAATGCTAACCCTAAGCCTAACCCTTACCCTAACCATAAACCTAACCCTAGTCCTTATCCTAACCCTAACCCTAATGCTAACTCTTACCCTTACCCTAACTTTTACACTAATTCTAACACTTAACCTTACCCTAAACCTAACCCTAACCCTAAACCTAACCCTAACCCTAACACTTAACCCTAACACTAACCCTAACCCTAACACTTACCTTACGCTAACCGTAACCCAAAACCTTACCCTTACCCTAACCCTAACCCTAAACCTAACACTATCCCTAACCCTAACCCCTAACCCTAACCCTAACCCTAACCCTAACACTAACACTTAGCCTAACCCTAACCCTAACCCAAACCCTTACCCTTACCAGAAACGAAACCTAACCTTAAACCCAACCCAAAACCTAACCCTAACCTAACCCTAACCCTAACACTTACCCTTACCCTAACCCTAACCCTAACCTAACCCTTACCCTAACCCTAACCCTAACTCTAACCTTAACACTTACACTTAACCTAACCCTAACCCTAACACTTACCCTAACCCTAACCCTAACCTAACCCTTACCCTAACCCTAACCCTAACTCTAACCCTAACACTTACCCTTACACTAACCCTAACCCTAACACTTACCCTAACACTAACCCTAACCCTTACCCTTACCCTTACCCTAACCCTAAACCTAACTCTAACCCTAACCGTAACCCTAACCCTAACCCTTACCCTAAACCTAACCCTTATGCTAACCCTAACCCTAACCCTAACCCGTACCCTTACCCTAAACCTAACCCTAATCCTAACCCTAAACCTAACCCTTACACTTATCCTAACTCTAACCCTAACCCAAACACTTACCCTTATCGTAAAGCCTACCCTAACCCTAACCCTAACCCTAACCCTTACCCTTACCCTAAACCTAAACCTAACCCTAACCCTAACCCATTCCCTTACCCTAAACCTAAACCTAACCCTAACCCTAAAACTTACCCTTACCCTTACCTTAACCCTAACCCTAGCCCTAACCCTTCCCTTACCGTAACGCTAACCCTTACCCATACCTTAACCCTAACCCTTACCCTAACACTAACCCTAACCCTAACCTTAACCCTAACCCTAACACATACCCTTACCCAAACACTAACCCTAACCCTAACCGTAACCCTAAAACTAAACCTAACGCTAACACTAACCCTAACCCTTTCCCTAACCCTAACCCTAACCCTAACCCTTACCTTTACCCTAACCCTAACCCTAACCTTAACCCCAACCCCAAACCTAACCCTAACCCTAACACTAACTATAACCCTTACCCAAACCCTAACCCTAAACCTAAACCTAACCCTAAACCAAACCCTAAACCTTACCCTAAGACTAACCCTAATCCTAAACCTAACCCTTACCCTTAACTTAACCCTAACCCTAACCCTAAACCTAAACTTAACCCTAAGCCTAACACTAACGCTAACCCCTAACACTAACAATAACCCTAACCCTTACCCTTATCCTAACCCTAACCCTAACCTTAACACTTAACCTTACCCTAACACCATCTCTAACCCTAACCCTAACCCTAACCCTTACCCTAACCCTAACCCTAACCCTAACCCTAACACTTACCATTACCCTAACGCTAATTCTAACACTAACCCGAACCCTAACCCTAAACCTAACACATACCCTTACCCTAACCCTAACCCTTACCTTTACCATAACCCTAAACGCTTATCCTTACCCTAACCTTAACCCTAACCCTAAAGCTAACCCCAACGCTAACCTTAACCCTAACACTTTCCCTTACGCTAAGACTAACCCTAACGCTAACACGAAACCTAACACTTACCCTTACCCTAACCCTAACCCTAAACCTAACCCTAACCCTTACCGTTACCCTAACTCTAACCCTAACCCTAACCCTTACCCTTACCCTAACCCTAACCCTAAACCTAACCCTAAACATAAACCTAATATTAACCCTAACCCTAACCCTTATCCTTACCCTAACCCTAACCCTAAAACTCACCTTAACTCTAACCCTAACCCTAACCCTAACCCCTAAACCTAACCCTAACCCTTACCCTTACCCTAACCCTAACCCTAACCCTAACCCTAACCCTAACACTTACCCTAACCCTAACCCTAACCCTAACCCAAACCCTAACCCTAACACTAACAGTAACACTTACCCTAACCCTAACCCTAACCCTAACACTTACCCTAACCCTAACCCTAACCCTTACCCTAATCCTAACCCTAACCCTAACCCTAACACTTACCCTAACCCTAACCCTAACCCTTACCCTAATCCTAACCCTAACCCTAACCCTAACCCTAACACTAACACTAACCATTACCCTTACCCTAAACCTAACCCTAACCCTAACCCGAAAACATACCCTTACCTTAACCCTAACCCTAACCCTTAAACTTACCCTAACGCTAACCCTAACCCTAACCCTAAACCTAACCCTAACCCTAATACATACCCTTACCCTAACCATAAACCATACCCTAAACCTAACCCTAACCCTTACCCTTACCCTAACCCTAACCCTAACCTTAACCCAACCCTAAACCTAACCCTAATCCTAAACCTAACCCTTACCCTTACCCTAACCCTAGCCCTAAAACTTACCCTAACCCTAACCCTTACCCTAACCCTAACCCTAACCTTAACCCTAACACTTATTCTTACCCTAATCCTAACCCTAAACCTAACCCTTGCCCTTAACCTAACCCTAACTCTTAACCTAACCCTAACCCTTACCCTAACACTAACCCTAACCCTAATCCTAACACTTACCCTTACCCTAACCCTAACCCTAATCCTTACCCTTACCCTTACCCTAACAATAAACCTAAACCTAACACTTACCCTTACCCTTACCCTAACACTAACACCAACCCTAACCCTAAACCTAACCCTAACCCTGCCCCTAACCCTTACCCTTTCCGTAACCCTAACCCTAAACCTAACCCTTAGCTTTACCCTAACCCTAAACCTAACCCTAACCCTAAACCTAACCCTAACCCTAACCCTAACCTTAACCCAACCCTAACCCTAACCCTAACCCTAACCCTAACCCAAAACCTAACCCTAACCCTAACCCTAATCCTTACGCTAATCCTAACCCTAACCATAACCCTTAACCTAACCCTAATCTTTACCTTAATCCTTACCCTAACCCTAACCCTAACCATAACCCTTACCCTAACCCTAATCCTTACCCTAACCCTAACCCTAAACCTAACCTAACCCTTCCCGTAAACCTAATCCTAACCCTAACCCTACCGTAACCCTTACCCTTACCCTAACCTTAAACCTAACCCTAACCCTAACCCTAACACTTACCCTTACACTAAAACTAACCCTAACCTTAACCCTAACCCGAACCCTAACCCTAACCCTAAACCTAACATTAATCAGAACCCTTATCCTTACCCTAACCCTAACCATAACCCTAACGCTAAGCCTAACCTTAACCCTAAACCTAACCCTTACCCTTACCCTTACGCTAACCCAAACCCGAAACCTACCCGTAACACTTACCCTAACCCTAACCCTAACCATAAACCTAAACCTAACCCTAACCCTAACCCTTGCCCTAACCCTAACCGTGGCCCCAACCCTGCCCTAACGCTAACCCTAACCCTAACACTTACCCTAACCCTAACCCTAACCATTACGCTTATCCTAACCCTAACCCTAACCCTTACGCTAAACCTAACCCTAAACCTAACTCTAACCCTAACCCTAACCCTCACCCTTACCCTACCCTAACCCTAACCCTAACCCTTACCCTTACCCTAACCCTAAAACTAATCCTTACTCTAACCCTAACGCTAACCCTTACCCTAACCCTAACCCTAATCCTATCGCTAACCTTACCCTTACCCTAACCCTAATCCTAAACCTAACCCTAAACCTAACCCTAACCCTAACATTAACCCTAACCCTTATCCTTACCATAACCCTAACCCTAAATCTAACCCTAACCCTAAACCTAACCCTTACCCTTACCCTAACTCTAACTCTAAACCTAACCTTAACCCTTACCCTAACACTAACCCTAACCCTAAACCTAACCCTTACCCTTAACCTAAACATAACCCTAACCCTAACCCTTACCCTTACCCTAATCCTACCCCTAACCCTAACCCTAACCCTTACCCTTACCCTTACCCTAATACTATCCCTAACCTTAACCCTAAACCTAACCCTAACCCTTACCCTTACCCTAAGCCTAACTCTGAACCTAAACCGAACAATAACCCTATCCCTAACCCAAACTCTTATCCTTACCCTAACCCTAACCCTAAACCTAACGCTAACCCTACCCCTAACCCTTACTGTTTCCCTAACCCTAACCGTAAACCTAACACTTACCTTTACCCTAACCCTAAACCTAACCCTAAACCTAACCCTAA
>JANJXV010000479.1:25000-30000 GCA_024803745.1 Megascapheus bottae
TAACCCTAAACTAACCCTAACCCTAACACTTAACCCTAACACTAACCCGAACCCTAACACTTACCTTACCTAACCCGAACACTAAACCTTACCCTTACCCTAACCCTAACCCTAAACCTAACCGTATCCCTATCCCTAACCCCTAACCCTAACCCTAACCCTAACCCTAACACTAACACTTAGCCTGAACCTAACCCTAACCCAAACCCTCACCCTTACCAGAAACTAAACCTAAACTTAACCCCAACCCTAAACCTAAACCTAACCCTAACCCTTACCCTAACACTAACCCTAACCCTAACCGTAACCCTAACACTTACCCTTACCCTAACCCTAACCCTAACACAACCCTTACCCTAACCCTAACCCTAACTCTAACCCTAACACTTACCCTTACCCTAATCCTAACCCTCTTACCCTAATCCTAACCCTAACCCTTACCCTAACCCTAACCCTAACCCTTACCCTTACCCTAACCCTAAAAGTAACTCTAACCCTAACCCTAACCCTAACCCTTACCCTAACCCTAACCCTTATGCTAACCCTAACCCTAAACCTAACCCTTACCCTTACCCTAACCCTAACCAAAATCCTAACCCTAACCCTAACCCTTACACTTATCCTAACCCTAACCCTAACCCTAACACTTACACTTATCGTAAAGCCTACCCTAACCCTAACCCTAAACCTAACTCTTACCCTAACCCTAACACTAACCCTAACCCTAACCCTAACCCTTACCCTTACCCTAAACCTAAACCTAACCCTAACCCTAACCCATTCCCTTACCCTAACCCTAAACCTAACCCTTACCCTAAAACTTACCCTTACCCTTACCTTAACCCTAACCATAACCCTAACCCTTACCTTACCCTAACGCTAACCCTTACCCTAACACTAACCCTAAACCTAACCCTAACCCTAACACTTACCCTTACCGTAACCCTAACCCTAACACTTACCCTAACCCTAACCCTAACCGTTACCCTAACCCTAACCCTAACCCTTACCCTTACCCTAATCCTACCCCTAAACCTAACCCTAACCCTTACCCTTACCCTTACCCTAACACTATCCCTAACCTTAACCCTAACCCTAACCCTAACCCTAACCCTTACCCTTACACTAACCCTAACTCTGAACCTAAACCGAACAATAGCCCTATCCCTAACCCTAACTCTTTTCCTTACCCTAACCCTAACCCTATACCTAACCATAACCCTTCCCCTAACCCTTACCCTTTACCTAACCCTAACCCTAAACCTAACCCTTACCGTTACCCTAACCCTAAACCTAACCCTAAACCTAACCCAAACCCTAACCCTAACCCTAACCTTAACCCAAACCTACACGTAACCCTAACCCTTACCCTTACCCTAACACTAACCGTAAACCTAAACCTAACCCTTACACATACCCTAACCCTAAACCTAACCCTAACCCTAACCCTAACACTTACCCTAACCCTAACCCTAACCGTTACCCTAACCCTAACCCTAACCCTTACCCTTACCCTAACCGTAACCCTAAGCCTAACCCTAACCCTAACCCTAACACTAATCCTAATCCTAACCCTTACCCTTACCCTAACCCTAACCCTAACCCTAAACCTACCCCTAACCCTAATCTTAACCCTAACACTTACCCTTACCCTAAACCTAACCCTACCCCTAAACCTAAACCTAACACCAACCCTAACCTTAACCCTTACCCTTACCCTAACCCTAACCCTATACCTAACCCTAACATTTACCCTTACGCTCATCCTAACCCTCAACATAAACCTAAACCTAACCCTAAGCATAACCGTAAACTTAACCCTAACCCTTATCCTTACCCTAACCCTAACCCTAACCCTAACCCTAACCCTAAACCTAACCCTAACCCTAAAACTTACCGTTACCCTTAACTTAACCCTAACCCTAACCCTAACCCTTCCCTTACCCTAACGCTAACCCTTACCATTACCTTAACCCTAACCCTAACCCTAACACTTACCCTTACCCAAACACTAACCCTATCCCTAACCGTACCCCTAAACCTAAACCTAACCCTAACCCTAACCCTAACCCTAACACTTACCTTTACCCTAACCCTAAACCTAACCTTAACCCCAACCCCAAACCTAACCCTAACCCTAACCCTAACTATTACCTTTACCCTAACCCTAACCCTAAACCTAAACCTAACCCTAACCCTAACCCTAAACCTCACCCTAAGACTAACCCTAATCCTAACCCTAACCCTTACCCTTAACTTAACCCTAACCCTAACCCTAACCCTAAACCTAAACCTAACCCTAAGCCTAACACTAACGCTAACCACTAACACTATCAATAACCCTAACCCTTACCCTTATCCTAACCCTAACCCTAACCCTTACCCTAACACTTACCATTACCTTAACGCTAATTCTAACCCTAACCCTAAACCTAACCCTAAACCTAACACATACCCTTACTCTAACCCTAACCCTTACCTTTACCGTAACCCTAAAAGCTTATCCTTACCCTAACCTTTCCCCTAACCCTAAACCTAACCCTAACCCTATCCTTAACCCTAACCCTTTCCCTTACGGTAACCCTAACCCTAACCCTAACCCTAAACCTAACACTTACCCTTACGCTAACCCTAACCCTAAACCTAACCCTAACATTTACCGTTACCCAAACTCTAACCCTAACCCTAACGCTTACCCTTACCCTAACCCTAACCCCTAAAGCTAACCCTACCCCTTACCCTTACCCTAACCCTAACCCTAACCCTAACCCTAACACTTACCATAACCCTAACCCTAACCATTACCCTTATACTAACCCTGACCCTAAACTTAACCCAACCCTAAACCTAACCCTAACCCTAACCCTTACCCTAACACTTATCCTAACCCTAAACCTAACCCTAACACTAACCCTTACCATAACCCTAACCCTAACCCTAACACTTACCCTAACCATAAACCTAACCCTAAGCCTTACCATAATCCTAACCCTAACACTAACCCTAACCCCTCAACCTAACCCTTAACATAACCCTGACCCTAACTCTAACCCTAATCCTTACACTTACCCTAACCCTAAACCGAACTCTAAACCTAAACCTAACCCCAACCCTTACCCTAACCCTAACCCTAACCCTAACCCTTACCCTAACACTAACCCTAACCCTAACCTTAAACCTAACCCTAACCATAACCCCAACCCTAACCCTCACCCTTACCCTAACCCTAACCCTAAACCTAACCCTAACAATAACCCTAACTCTAAACTTAACCCTAAACCTAACCCTAACCCTTGCCTTTTCCCTAAACCTAACCCTAAACCTATCACTAACCCTACCCCTAACCCTAACCCTAACCGTAACCCCTAACCCTAACCCTAACCCTAATTCTTACCCTTATCCTAACACTAACCCTAACCCTAACACTTACCCTGACCCTAACCCCTAGCCTAACCCTAACCCTAACCCTAACACTTACCCTAACCCTAACCCTAACCGTAACCCTAAACCTTACACTTACCCTAAACCTAACCCTAACCCTTACCCTAAACCTAACCCTAAACCTAACTCTAACCCTAACCCTAACCCTTACCCTAACCCTAACCCTAACCCTTACCCTTACCCTAACTCTAGCCCTAATCCTTACTCTAACCCTAACGCTAACCCTAACCCTAACCCTAACCCTGATCTTAAACCAAACCCTAACCCTAAACATAACCCTAACCCTTAACCTTACCCTAACCGTAAGCCTAAACCTAACCCTAACCCTAACCCTAACTCTAAACTTAACCCTATCCCTAACCCTAACCCGCCCCCTTACCCTAACCCTAACCCTAAACCTATCACTAACCCTAACCCTAACCCTAACCGTAACCCTTACCCTAAACCTAACCTTAACCTAACCCTAACACTAACCCTAACCCTAACCCCTAACCCTAACCCTCACCCTAATCCCTACCCTTATCCTAACCCTAACACTAACCCTAACACTTACCCTTACCCTAAACCCTACCCTATCCCGAACCCTAACTCTAACCCTTACCCTAACCCTAACACTAACCCTAACCCTAAACCTTACCCTTACCCTAAATCTAACCCTAACCCTTACTCTAAACCTAACCCTAACCCTAACCCTAACCCTTCCCCTTATCTTAACCCTAAACCTAAACCTAACTCTTACCCCTACCATAACGCTAACCCTAATCCTAACCCTATCCCTAACCCTAACCCTAAGAAATTCCCTTACCCTAACCCTAACCCTAACCTTAACCGTAACACTAAACCTAACCCTAACCGTAACCCTTACCCTTACCCTAACACAAACCCTAACCTTAACGCAACCCTAAACCTAACCCTAGCCCTAAGCCTAACCCTTACACTTACCCTAACCCTAGCGCTAAACCTAACCCTAAACCTGACCATAACCCTTACTCTAACCCTATCCCTAATCCTAACTCTAACCCTTACCCTTACCCTAACCCTAACCCTAAACCTAACCCTTATCCTAACCCTAACCCTAACCTTAACCATAACCCTTATCATTACCCTAACCCTAACCCTAACCCTAACACTAAACCTAACCCTAAACCTAAACCTAAACCTAACCCTTACCCTAACCCTAACCCTAACCCTAACCCTTACCCTAACACTAACACTACCCTAACCCTAACCCTTAACCTTACCCTAAACCTAACCCTAACCCTTACCCTTACCCTAACATTAACCCTAACCCTAACCCTTACTCTTACCCTAATCCTAACCCTAACCCTAACCCTAACCCTAAACCTAACCCTTACATTTACCATAACCCTAAACCTAAACATAACCCTAACCCTTACTCTGACCCTTACCCTCACCTAAACTTAAACCTAACCCTAACCCTAACCTTAACCCTAAACCCTTATCCTTACACTAAACCTAACCCTAACCATAAACCTAACCCTAACACTAAACTTAACCAAAACCCTTTCCCTTACCCTAACCCTAACCCTAACCATAAC
>JANJXV010000479.1:35000-77500 GCA_024803745.1 Megascapheus bottae
CCTTAACTTAACCCTAACCCTAACCCTAAACCTAAACCTAACCCTAAGCCTAACACTAACGCTAACCCCTAACACTAATAACCCTAACCCTTATCCTTATCCTAACCCTAACCCTAACCCTTAACACTTAACCTTACCCAACCCCATCCCTAACCCTAACCCTAACCATTACCCTAACCCTAACCCTAACCCTAACCCTAACACTTACCATTACCCTAACGCTAATTCTAACCCTAGCCCTAACCCTAACCCTAAACCTAAACCTAACACATACCCTTACCCTAACCCTAACCCTTACCTTTACCGTAACTCTAAACACTTATCCTTACCCTGACCTTACCCCTAACCCTAAACCTAACCCTAACCCTAACCTTAACCCTAACCCTTTCCCTTACGCTAACCCTAACCCTAACCCTAACCCTAAACCTAACACTTACCCTTATCCTAACCCTAACCCTAAACCTAACCCTAACCCTTACCCTAACCGTAACCCTAAGCCTAACCCTAAGCCTAACCCTAACACTAACCCTAACCCTAACCCTTACCCTTACCCTAACCCTAAACCTAAACCTAACACTAACCATAAACCTAACATTAACCCTAACCCTAACCCTTATCCTTACCCTAACCCTAACCCTAAAACTCAGCCTAACTCTAACCCTAACCCTAACCCTGACACCTAAAGCTAACCCTAACCCTTACCCTTACCCTAACCCTAACCCTAACCCTAACCCTAACCCTAAGACTTACCCTAAACCTAACCCTAACCATTACCCTTATACTAACCCTGACCCTAAACTTAACCCAGCCCTAAACCTAACCCTAACCCTAACCCTTACCCTAACACTTATCCTAACCCTAACCCTAACCCTAACAGTAACACTAACACTTACCATAACCCTAACCCTAACCCTAACACTTACCCTAACCCTAACCCTAACCCGAAGCCTTACCCTAATCCTAACCCTAACCCTAACCCTAACCACTCAACCTAACCCTTAACATAACCCTAACCCTAACTCTAACCCTAATCCTTACCCTTACCCTAACCCTAAACCTAACTCTAACCCTAACCCTAACCCCAACCCTTACACTAACCCTAACCCTAACCCTAACCCTTACCCTAACACTAACCCTAACCCTAACCCTAACCTTAAACCTAACCCTAACCATACCCCCAACCCTAACCCTCACCCTTACCCTAACCCTAACCCTAAACCTAACCCTAACAATAACCCTAACTCTAAACTTAACCATAAACCTAACCCTAACACTTGCCTTTTCCCTAACCCCAACCCTAAACCTATCACTAACCCTACCCCTAAACCTAACCCTAACCGTAACCCCTAACCCTAACCCTAACCCTAATTCTTACCCTTATCCTAACACTAACCGTAACCCTAACACTTACCCTGACCCTAACACCTAGCCTAACCCTAACCCTAACCCTAACACTTGCCCTAACCCTAACCCTCACAGTAACCCTAATCCTAACCCTAACCTTACCCTTACCCTAACCCTAATCCTAAAACTAACCCTAAACCTAATCCTAACCCTAACCTTAACCCTAACCCTTATCCTTACCCTAACCCTAACCCTAAATCTAACCCTAACCCTAAACCTAGCCCTTACCCTCACCCTAACTCTAACTCTAAACCTAACCTTAACCCTTACCCTAACACTAACCCTAACCCTAAACCTAACCCTTACCCTTAACCTAAACGTAACCCTAAGCCTAACCCTTACCCTTACCCTTACCCTATTCCTACCCCTAACCCTAACCCTAACCCTTACCCTTACCCCTAACCTAATACTATCCCTAAACTTAACCCTAACCCTAACCCTAACCCTTACCTTACCCTAAGCCTAACTCTGAACCTAAACCGAACAATAACCCTATCCCTAACCCAAACTCTTATCCTTACCCTATCCCTAACCCTAAACCTAACCCTAACCCTACCCCTAACCCTTACCGTTTCCCTAACCCTAACCCTAAACCTAACACTTACGCTTACCCTAACCATAAACCTAACCCTAAACCTAACCCTAACCCTAACCCTAACCCTAACCTTAACCCAAACCTAACCCTAACCCTAACCCTTACTCTTACCCTAACCCTAATCCTAACTTTAACCCAACCCTAACCCTAACCCTAAACCTTACCCTAACACTAACACTAACAATAATCCTTACCCTAACCCTAACCCTAACCCAACCACTAGCCCTTACCCTTTCCCTAACCCTAACACTAACCCTAACCCTTACCTTACCCTAACCCTAAACCTAACCCTAAACCTAACCCTAACCCTAACCCTAACACTAACCTTAAACCTAACTCAAAACCTAACCCTAACCCTAATCCGTACCCTAACCCTAACCCTAAACCTAACCCTAACCCTAACCCTAAACCTAACCCTAAACCTAACCCTAACCCTACCCCTAACCCTTACCCTTTCCCTAACCCTAACCCTAAACCTAACCCTTAGCAATACCCTAACCCTAAACCTTACCCTAACCCTAACCCTAACCCTAAACCTAACCCTAACCTTAACCCAACCCTAACCCTAACCCTAACCCTAAACCTTACCCTAATCCTAACCCTAACATTAACCCTAATCTTAAACCTAACCCTAACCCTAAACATAACCCTAACCCTTACCCTTACCCTAACCGTAAGCCTAAACCTAACCCTAAACCTTACCCTAACTCTAAACTTAACCCTATGCCTAACCCTAACCCTCCCCCTTACCCTAACCCTAACCCTGAACCTATCACTAACCCTAACCCTACCCCTAACCGTTACCCTTACTCTAAACCGAACCTTAACCTAACCCTAACCCTAACCCTAACCCTTACCCTAACCCTAACCCTAACCCTAAACCTTACCCTTACCCTAAATCTAACCCTAACCCTTACTCTAAACCTAACCCTAACCCTAACCCTAACCCTTCCCCTTATCTTAACCCTAACCCTAAACCTAAACCTTACCCCTACCATAAGGCTAACCATAACCCAAACACCAACCCTAACCCTAACCCTAAGAAATACCCTTACCCTAACCCTAACCCTAACTTTAACCATAACCCTTATCATTACCCTAACCCTAACCCTAACCCTAACACTAAACCTAACCCTAAACCTAAACCTAACCCTTACCCTTACCCTAACCCTAACCCTAAACCTCACCCTTACCCTAACACTAACCCTACCCTAACCCTAACCCTTACCCTTACCCTAAACCTAACCCTAACCCTTACCCTAACATTAACCCTAACCCTAACCCTAACCCTTACTCTTACCCTAACCCTACACCTAACCCTAACCCTAACCCTAACCCTTACCTTTACCGTAACCCTAAACCTAAACATAACCCTAACACTTACTCTTACCCTTAACCTCATCTAAACTTAAACCTAACCCTAACCCTAACCCTAACCTTAACCCTAAACCCTTATACTTACACTAACCCTAACCCTAACCATAAACCTAACCCTAACACTAAACTTAACCCTAACCCTTTCCCTTACCCTAACCCTAACCCTAACCCTAACCATAAACCTAACATTATCCCTAACCCTAACCCTTATCCTTACCGTAACCAAAACCTAAAACTAACCCTAACCCTAACCCTAACATTAACCCCTACCCCTACCCCTAACCCTTACCCTTACCCTAACCCTAACCCTAACCCTAACCCTAACACTTACCCTAACCCTAACCCTAACAATTACCCTAACACTTACCCTAACCCTAATCCAAACCCTAACACTTACCCTTACCCTAACCCTAACCCTAAACCTTACCCTAACCCTAACCCTAAACTTAACACTTACAATTACCATAACCCTAACCCTAACCCTAACACTTACCCTAACCCTAACACTAACCCTAACCATAAACCTAACATTATCCCTAACCCTAACCCTTATCCTTACCCTTACCCTAACCCTAACCCTAACCCTAACACTTACCCTAACCCTAACCCTAACCCTAACCCTTACCCTAACCCTAAACCTAACCCTAACCCTTACCCTAACCCTAACCCTAACACTTACCCTAACCCTAACCCTAACCAGTACGCTTATCCTAAACGTAACCCTAAACTTAACCCTAAACCTAAACCTAACCTTTACCCTTACCCTAATACTTACCCTAACCCTAACCCTAACCCTAACCCTTACCCTAACCCTAACTCTAACCCTAAAACTTACCCTAACCCTAACCCTAACCTTAACACTTAACCTTACACTAACCCTAACCCTAACCCTAACCCTTACCCTAAAGGTAACCCTAACCCTAACACTTACCTTAACCCTAACCCTTACCCTAAAGGTAACCCTAACCCTAACACTTACCTTAACCCTAACCCTTACCCTAACCCTCACCCTAACCCTAATCCTTACCCTAATCCTAACCCTAACACTAACCCTAATCTCTAATCCTAACCCTTAACCTAACCCTAACCCTAACCCTAACTCTTACCCTTACTCTAACCCTAAACCTAACCCAAACCCTAACCCAAACCCTAACCCTTACCCTAACCCTAACCCCAACCCTTACCAACCCTAACCCTAACCTTAAACCTAACCCTAACCAGAACCATAACCCTAACCCTTACCCTAACCCTAACACTAAACCTAACCCTAACCCTAACTCTAAACTTAACCCTATCCCTAACCCTAACCCTCGCCCTTACCCTAACCCTAACCCTAAACCTATCACTAACCCTAACCCTAATCCTAACCATTACCCTTACCCTAAACCTAACCCTAAACATAACCCTTAACCTAAACCTGGCACTAACCCTGACACTAAACCTAACCCTTACCCTTAACCTAAACGTAACCCTAACCCTAACCCTTACCCTTACCCTTACCCTATTCCTACCCCTAACCCTAACCCTAACCCTTACCCTTACCCCTAACCTAATACTATCCCTAAACTTAACCCTAACCCTAACCCTAACCCTTACCTTACCCTAAGCCTAACTCTGAACCTAAACCGAACAATAACCCTATCCCTAACCCAAACTCTTATCCTTACCCTATCCCTAACCCTAAACCTAACCCTAACCCTACCCCTAACCCTTACCGTTTCCCTAACCCTAACCCTAAACCTAACACTTACGCTTACCCTAACCATAAACCTAACCCTAAACCTAACCCTAACCCTAACCCTAACCCTAACCTTAACCCAAACCTAACCCTAACCCTAACCCTTACTCTTACCCTAACCCTAATCCTAACTTTAACCCAACCCTAACCCTAACCCTAAACCTTACCCTAACACTAACACTAACAATAATCCTTACCCTAACCCTAACCCTAACCCAACCACTAGCCCTTACCCTTTCCCTAACCCTAACACTAACCCTAACCCTTACCTTACCCTAACCCAAACCCTAACCCTAACCCTTACCCTAACCCTAACCCTAACCCTAAACCTTACCCTTACCCTAAATCTAACCCTAACCCTTACTCTAAACCTAACCCTAACCCTAACCCTAACCCTTCCCCTTATCTTAACCCTAACCCTAAACCTAAACCTTACCCCTACCATAAGGCTAACCATAACCCAAACACCAACCCTAACCCTAACCCTAAGAAATACCCTTACCCTAACCCTAACCCTAACTTTAACCATAACCCTTATCATTACCCTAACCCTAACCCTAACCCTAACACTAAACCTAACCCTAAACCTAAACCTAACCCTTACCCTTACCCTAACCCTAACCCTAAACCTAACCCTTACCCTAACACTAACCCTACCCTAACCCTAACCC
The DNA here is from genome assembly GCA_024803745.1 of Megascapheus bottae. NCBI lineage: Eukaryota > Metazoa > Chordata > Mammalia > Rodentia > Geomyidae > Megascapheus > Megascapheus bottae. The sequence goes on from JANJXV010000479.1 coordinate 40,786, forward strand.
TTACCCTTACCCTAAACCTAACCCTAACCCTTACCCTAACATTAACCCTAACCCTAACCCTAACCCTTACTCTTACCCTAACCCTACACCTAACCCTAACCCTAACCCTAACCCTTACCTTTACCGTAACCCTAAACCTAAACATAACCCTAACACTTACTCTTACCCTTAACCTCATCTAAACTTAAACCTAACCCTAACCCTAACCCTAACCTTAACCCTAAACCCTTATACTTACACTAACCCTAACCCTAACCATAAACCTAACCCTAACACTAAACTTAACCCTAACCCTTTCCCTTACCCTAACCCTAACCCTAACCCTAACCATAAACCTAACATTATCCCTAACCCTAACCCTTATCCTTACCGTAACCAAAACCTAAAACTAACCCTAACCCTAACCCTAACATTAACCCCTACCCCTACCCCTAACCCTTACCCTTACCCTAACCCTAACCCTAACCCTAACCCTAACACTTACCCTAACCCTAACCCTAACAATTACCCTAACACTTACCCTAACCCTAATCCAAACCCTAACACTTACCCTTACCCTAACCCTAACCCTAAACCTTACCCTAACCCTAACCCTAAACTTAACACTTACAATTACCATAACCCTAACCCTAACCCTAACACTTACCCTAACCCTAACACTAACCCTAACCATAAACCTAACATTATCCCTAACCCTAACCCTTATCCTTACCCTTACCCTAACCCTAACCCTAACCCTAACACTTACCCTAACCCTAACCCTAACCCTAACCCTTACCCTAACCCTAAACCTAACCCTAACCCTTACCCTAACCCTAACCCTAACACTTACCCTAACCCTAACCCTAACCAGTACGCTTATCCTAAACGTAACCCTAAACTTAACCCTAAACCTAAACCTAACCTTTACCCTTACCCTAATACTTACCCTAACCCTAACCCTAACCCTAACCCTTACCCTAACCCTAACTCTAACCCTAAAACTTACCCTAACCCTAACCCTAACCTTAACACTTAACCTTACACTAACCCTAACCCTAACCCTAACCCTTACCCTAAAGGTAACCCTAACCCTAACACTTACCTTAACCCTAACCCTTACCCTAACCCTCACCCTAACCCTAATCCTTACCCTAATCCTAACCCTAACACTAACCCTAATCTCTAATCCTAACCCTTAACCTAACCCTAACCCTAACCCTAACTCTTACCCTTACTCTAACCCTAAACCTAACCCAAACCCTAACCCTAACCCTAACCCCAACCCTTACCAACCCTAACCCTAACCTTAAACCTAACCCTAACCAGAACCATAACCCTAACCCTTACCCTAACCCTAACACTAAACCTAACCCTAACCCTAACTCTAAACTTAACCCTATCCCTAACCCTAACCCTCGCCCTTACCCTAACCCTAACCCTAAACCTATCACTAACCCTAACCCTAATCCTAACCATTACCCTTACCCTAAACCTAACCCTAAACATAACCCTTAACCTAAACCTGGCACTAACCCTGACACTAAACCTAACCCTAAAGTTAACCCTAACCCTAACCTTAAACCTAACCCTTATCCTTACCCTAATCCTAACCCTAAACCTAACCCTTGCCCTTACCCTAACCCTAACTCTAAACCTAACCCTAACCCTTACCCTAACACTAACCCTAAACCTAACACTAACACTTACCCTTTCCCTAACCCTAACACTATCCCTAACCCTTACCTTAACCTAAACCTAACCCTAACCCTAACCCTTACCCTTACACTTACCCTAACACTAACCCTAACCCAAACCCTGAACCTAACCCTAACCCTACCCCTAAACCTTACCCTTTCCCTAACCCTAACCCTAAACCTATCCCTTAGCCTTATCCTAAGCCTAAACCTAACCCTAAACCTAACCCTAACCCTAACCCTAAACCCAACCTTAACCCAAGCGTAACCCTAACCCTAACCCTTACTCTTACCCTAACCTTAACCCTAACCTTAACCCAACCCTAACCCTAACCCTAACCCTTACCCTCATACTAACCCTAACCCTAACCCTAAACCCAACCTTAACCCAAGCATAACCCTAACCCTAACCCTTACTCTTACCCTAACCTTAACCCTAACCTTAACCCAACCCTAACCCTAACCCTAACCCTTACCCTCATACTAACACTAACCTTAATCCAAAACATAACCATAACCCCAAACATAACCCTTACCCTTACCCTAACCCTAACCCTAAGCCTAACCCTAACCCTAACCCTAACCCTAACTCTAAACTTAACCCTAACCCTTACCCTTACCCTAAACCTAACCCTAACCATTACCCTAAACCTAACCCTAACCCTAACCCGAAACCTTACCCTTACCTTAACCCTAACCATAACCCTTACACTTACCCTAACGTTAACCCTAACCCTAAACCTAAACCTAACCCTAATACTAATACATACCCTTACCCTAACCCTAAACCATAACATAAACCTAACCCTAACCCTAACTCTTACCCTTATCCTATCCCTAACCCTAACCTTAACCCACCCCTAAACCTAACCCTAATACTAACCCTATCCCTTACCCTTACCCTAAACCTACCCTAAAACTTACCCTAACCCTAACCCTTCCCCTAACCCTAACCCTAATCCTAACACTAACCCTTACCATTACCCTAACCCTAACACTAAACCTAACCCTAAACTTAACCCTAACCCTATCCTTAACCCTAACCCTTATCCTTACCCTAATCCTAACCCTAAACCTAACCCTAAACCTAAACCTAACCCTTGCCCTTACCCTAACCCTAACTCTAAACCTAACCCTAACCCTTACCCTAAAACTAACCCTAACCCTAACCCTAACACTTACCCTTACCCTAACCCTAACCCTAACCCTTACCCTTACCCTAACCCTCACACTAACCCTAACCCTTACCATTACCCTTAACCTAACCCTAACCCTAACACTTACCCTTACCCTCACCCTAACCCTAACCCTTACCCTTACCCTTACCCTCACACTAAACCTAACCCTAAACCTTACCCTAACCCTAACCCTATCCCTAACCCTTACCCTTTCCCTAACCCTAACCCTAACGCTAACCCTTACCTTTACCCTAACCCTAAACCTAAACCTAAACCCAACCCTAACCCTAACACTAAGTCGAAGCTTAAACCTAACCCAAACCCTAACCCTAACCCTAACCCGTACCTTTCCCTAACCCTAACCCTAAACCTAACCCTACCCCTAAACCTAACCCTGACCTTACCCTTACCCTAATACTAACCCTACACCTAACCCTAACCCTAACCCTAACACCTAACCCTAACCCAAACCCTAACCCTTACACTTACACTAACCCTAACCCTAACTCTGAACCTTACCATTATCCAAACCCTAACCCTAACCTTTACCCCAACTCTAAACCTAACCACAACCCTAACAATAACCCTTACCCTAACTCTAATCCTTACCCTAAAACTAACCCTAACCCTAACCCTAAGCCTAACACTTACACTTACCCTAACCCTCACCCTAACCCTAATCCTAAAGCTTACCCTTACCGTAACCCTAAACCTAACCCTAGCCCTGCCACTAACCCTAAACCTAACCGACAACCATAACTCTCACAGTAACCCCTAAGCCTAACCATAACAATACCCATAACCCTTACCCTTTTCCTAACCCTAACACTAACCCTAACCCTTACCCTAACCCTAACCCTGGCCTTAACACTTACTCTAACCCTAACCCTAACCCTAACACTTACCCTAAACCTAACCCTAACCATTACGCTTATCCTAACCCTAACCCTAAACTTAACCCCAATCCTAAACCTAACCCAAACCCTAACCCTAAACCTAACCCTTACCCTTACCCTAACTCTAACATTAGCGCTAACCCTAACCCTACCCTAACCCTAACCCTAACCCTAAACCTAACCATAACCCTAAACCTAACCCTAACCCTAACCCTAACACTTACCCTAACCCTAACCCTAACTCTAACACTTAAACTTACCCTAACCCTAAACTTAAGACTTAAACTTACCCTAACCCTAACCCTAAACCTTACCCTAACCCTAACCCGAAACCTAACACTTACCCTAACCCAAACCCTAACACTAACCCTTACCCTTACCCTAACCCTAACTTGCAACCTAACTGTACCCCTAACCATAAACCTAACCCTTACCCTTACCCTAACCCTAACCCTAAACCTAACCCTAACCCTAACTCTAAACTTAACCCTATCCCTAACCCTAACCCTCACCCTTACCCTAACCCTAACCCTAAACCTATCACTAACCCTAAACCTAATCCTAACCCTTACCCTTACCCTAACCCTAACCTTAACCCTAACCCTAAACCTAACGCCTAACCCTAACCCTAACCCTAATCCTTACCCTTATCCTAACCCTAACACTAACCCTAACACATACCCTTACCCTAAACCCTACCCTATCCCTAACCCTAACCCTAACCCTAACTCTAAACTAAACCCTAACCCTAACCCTAACCCTACCCCTAACACTTACCCTTTCCCTAACCCGAATCCTAACCCTAACCCTTACCCTTACCCTAACCCTAAACCTAATCCTAAACCTAACACTAAGCCTAACCCTAACCCAAACCTTAAACCTAACCCAAACCCTAACCCTAACCCTAACCCGTAACTTTCCCTAACCCTAACCCTAAACCTAACCCTAACCCTAACCCTAACCCTGACCCTTACCCTTAACCTAACCCTAAACCTACACCTAAACCTAACCCTAACCCTAACCCTAACCCTAACCCTAACCCATACAGTAACCCTTACCCTAACCCTATACCTAACCCTAACAATACCGTAACCCTAAACCGAACCCCTAAACCTAACCCTAACCCTAACCCCTAAACCTAACCATAACCATAACCATAACCCTTAACCTTATCCTAACCGTACCCCTAACCCTAAAACTTACCCTTACCATAACCCCAACCCTAACTCTAACCCTAACCCTAATCATTCCCCTAACCCTAACCCTAATCCTAAACCTAACCGTAACCCTTACACTTACCCTAACCCTAACACTAATCCTAACTCTAAACCTAACCTTAACCCTAACCCTTACCCTTACCCTAACCCTAACCCTAACCCTAACCCTAAACCTAACCCTAAACCTAACCCTAACCCTAACCCTAACCCTTATCCTAACCCTAACCCTAACCCTGGCCCTAACCCTAACCTTAAACCTAACTCTAACACTTACCCTAAACCTAAACCTAACCCTAACCCTAACCCTAACCCTAACCCTAACCCTATCACTTACCCTTACCCTAACACTAACTCTAACCCTTAAACCTACCCTAACCCTAACCCTAACCCTAACACTTACCCTAACCCTAACACTTACCCTAAACCTAACCCTAACCCTAACCCTAACCCTTACCATAACCCTAACCCTAACCCTTACCCTAACCCTTACCGTTACCCTTACCCTAAACCTAAACCTAACTCTAACTCTAACCCAAACCCTAACCCTTACCCTAATCCTAAACCTAACCCTTACCCTAACCCTAACCCTATCCCTAACATTAAACCTAACCTAACCCTAACTTTAACCCTAACACTTGGCTTACCCTAACCCTAACCCTAAACCTAACACTAACCCCAACCCTAACTCTAAACTTAACCCAATACCTAACCCTAACCCTCGGGCTTACCCTAACCCTAACCCTAAAACTATCACTAACCCTAACATTAACCCTAAACCTTACCCTTACCCTAAACCTAACCCTAACCCTAACCCTAACCCTAACCCTAACCTTAAACCTAACCCTAACCCTAACCATAGCCCTAACCCTAACCCTTACCCTAACCGTAACCCTAAACCTAACCCTAACCCTAAACTTAAACCTAACCCTAACCCTAACCATAACCCTTACCCTAACCCTAATCCTTACCCTAAACCTAGCCCTAACCCTAAACCTAACCCTTCCCCTAATCCTAATCCTAACACTAACCCTACGCTAACCCTTACCCTTACCCTAACCTTAAACCTAACCCTAACCCTAACCCTAACCGTTACCCTTACACTAACCCTAACCCTAACCTTAACCCTAACCCGAACCCTAACCCTAACCCTAAACCTAACCTTAATCCTAACCCTTATTCTTACCCTAAGCCTAACCATAACCCTAACCCTAAGCCTCACCCTAACCCTAAACCTAACCCTAACCCTTACCTTAAGCTAACGCTAACCCGAAACCTAACCCTAACACTTACCCTAACCCTAACCCTAACCATAACCCTAAAACTAACCCTAACCCTAACACTAACCCTTACCCTAACCCTAACCCTGGCCCTAACCCTAACCCTAACCCTAACCCTAACACTTACCCTAATCCTAACCCTAACCATTACGCTTATCCTAACCCTAACCCTAAAATTAAAACCAGCCCCAAACCTAACCCTAAACCTAACCCTTACCCTAACACTAAACCTAACCCTTACCCTAACCCTAATTCTAACCCTAAAACTTACCCTAACCCTAACCCTAACCTTAACCCTTAAACTTACCCTAACCCTACCCCTAACCCTAACCCTTTCCCTAAACCTAACACTAACCCTAACACTTACCCTAACCCTAACCCTTACCCTAACCCTAACCCTAACCCTAACCCTTACCCTAATCCTAACACTAACACTAACCCTAACCTCTAAACCTAACCCTTAACCTAACCTTAACCCTAACCCTAACCCTTACCCTTACCATAACCCTAAACCGAACTCTAACCCTAACGCAAACCCTAACCCTTACCCTAACCCTAACCCTAACCCTTACCCTAAACCTAACCCTAACCCTAACCTTAAACATAACCCTAACCCTAATCATAACCCTAACTCTTACCCTTACCCTAAACGTAACCCTAAACCTAACCCTAACCCTAACCCTAACTCTAAACTTAAGCCTATCCCTAACCCTAACCCTCGCCCTTACCCTAACCCTAACCCTAAACCTATCACTAACCCTAACCCTAACCCTAACCCTTAACCTTACCCTAAACCTAACCCTAAACCTAACCCTAACCCGAACCCCTAACCCTACCCTAACCCTAATCCTTACCCTTATCCTATATCTAACACTAACCCTAACACTTACCCTTACCCTAAACCCTACCCTATTCCTAACCCTAACCTTAACCCTTAAGCTAACCCTAACCCTAACCCTAACCCTAACCCTAACCCTAAACCTTACCCTTACCCTAAACCTAACCGTAAACCTTACCCTAAACCTAACCCTAACCCTAACCCTTACCCTTATCTTAACCCAAACCCTAAACCTAACCCTTACCCCTACCCTAACACTAACCCTAACCATAACCCTAACCCTAAGCCTAACCCTAACACATACCCTTACCCTACCTCTAACCCTAACCTTATCGTAACCCTAAACCTAACCCTAACCCTAACCCTAACCCATACCCTAACCCTAACTCTAACACTAACCCTTACCCTTAATCTAACCCTAGCGCTAACCCTAACCCTAACCCTAACCCTTACCCTGACCCTAACCCTAACCCTCACCCTAACACTTACCCTAACCCTAACCCTAACACTTACCCAAAGACTAACCCTAACTCTAACCCTTAAATTTACCCTAACCCTAACCCTAACATTAACACTTACCCTAACCCTAACCCTAACCCTAACCCTTACCCTAACCCTAACCCTAACACTAACCCTAACACTTACCCTAACCCTAACCCTAACCCTATCACTTACACTTACCCTAACACTAACTCTAACCCTAAAACTTACCCTAACCCTAACCCTAACCCTAACACTTACCCTAACCCTAACCCTAACACTTACCCTAACCCTAACCCTAACCCTTACCATAACCCTAACCCTAACCCTTACCCAAACCCTTATCGTTACCCGTACCCTAAACCTAAACCTAACTCAAACTCTAACCCAAACCCTAACCCTTACCCTAATCCTAAACCTAACCCTTACCCTAACCCTAACCCTATCCCTAACATTAAACCTAACCTAACCCTAACCTTAACCCTAACACTTGGCTTACCCTAACCCTAACCCTAAACTTAACACTAACCCTAACCCTAACACTAAACTTAACCCGATACCTAACCCTAACCCTCGGGCTTACCCTAACCCTAACCCTAAACCTATCACTAACCCTAACCCTAACCCTAACCCTTACCCTTACCCTAAACCTAATCCCAAACCTAACCCTAACCCTAACCCTAACCCTAACCCTAACCTTAAACCTAACCCTAACCCTAACCATAGCCCTAACCCTAACCCTTACCCTAACCGTAACCCTAAACCTAACCCTAACCCTAACCATAACCCTTACCCTAACCCTAATCCTTACCCTAACCCTAGCCCTAACCCTAAACCTAACACTAACCCTAACCCTAACCCTAACACTTACAATACCCCTAACCCTAACCCAAACCCTTACCATAATCCTAACCCTAACCATAAACCTAACCCTTACCCTTACCCTAACCCTAAACCTAACTCTAACTCTAACCCAAACCCTAACCCTTACCCTCACCGTAACCCTAACCCTAACCCTAACCCTAACCCTAACCTTAAACCTAACCTAACCCTAACCCTAACCCTAATACGTACCCTTACCCTAACCCTAACCCTAAACCTAACCCTAACCCTAACCCTAACTCTAAACTTAACCCGATACCTAATCATAACAATCGGCCTTACCCTAATCCTAACCCTAAACCTATCACTAACCCTAACCCTAACCCTAACCCTTACCCTTACCCTAAACCTAACCCTAAACCTAACCCTAACCCTAACCCTATCCCTAAACCCTAACCCTAACCCTAAACTTAACCTTAATCCTTACCCTTATCCTAACCCTAGCACTAACCCTAACACTTAACCTTACCCTAAACCCTACCCTATCCCTATCCCTAACCCTAACCCTTACCCTATCCTTAACCCTAACCCTAACCCTAAACCTTACTCTTACCCTAAACCTAACCCTAACCCTTATCCTAAACCTAACCCTAAACCTAACCCTAACTCTAACCCTAACCGTAAACCCTAAGCCTAACCTTAAACCTAACCCTAATCCTTACCCTTATCCTAACCCTAACACTAACGCTAAAACTTACCCCTACCATAAACCCTAGCCTATCCCTAAATCTAACCCTAACCCTTACCCTAACCCTAACCCTAACACTAACCCTAAGCCTTACTCTTACCCTAAACCTAACCCTAACCCTTACCCTAAACCTAACCCTAAACCTAACTCTAACCCTTACCCTTGTCTTAACCCGAACCCTAAACCTAACCCTTCCCCTACTCTAACGCTAACCCTAACCCTAACCCTAACAGATACTCTTACACTACCCTAACCCTAACGCATACCCTAACCCTAACCCTAATCCTAACCCTTACCCTTACCCTAACCCTAACCCTAACCTTAACCCAACCCTAAACCTAACCCTAACACTAACCTTAACCCTAACCCTTACCCTTACCCTAACCCTAGCGCTAAACCTAACCCTAACCCTAACCCTAACCCTTACCCTAACACTAACCCTAAACCTAACCCTAACAATAACCCTAACCCTAACCTTAACCCTAACCCTTATGCTTAACCTAACCCTAAGCCAAACCCTAACCCTAAACCTAACCCTAAACCTAAACCTAACCCTAACCCTTACCCTTACCCTAACCCTAACCCTAACCTTAACCCTAACCCTAACCCTAACCCTAACCCTTACCCTTACCCTAACCCCAACTCTGAAAATAAACCAAACCCTAAACCTAAACTTAATTCTAACTCTAACCCTAACCCTAAACCTTACCCTAAACCTAACCCTAACCCTAACCCTTACCCTTACCCTAACCGTAACCCTAAACCTAACCCTAACCCTAACCCTAACACCTAACCCTAACCCTAACCCCTACCCTTACCCTAACCCTAACCCTAACCCTAAACCTTACCCTTACCCTAACCCTAACCCTAACCTTAACCCAACCCTAACCCTAAACCTAACCCTTACCCTACCACTAACCCTAACCCTAATCCTTACCGTAATCCTAAACCTACACCTAACCCTTACCCTTTCCCTAACCCTAACCCTAACCCTAACCGTTACCCTTACCATAACCCTAATCCTAACCCTAAACCTAACAATAACCTTAACCCTAACCATAACCTTAAAACTAACCCAAACCATAACCCTAACCATAACCCGTACCTTTCCCTAACCCTAACCCTAAAACTAACCCTAACCCTAACGCTAACCCTGACCCTTACCCTTACCCTAACCCTAACCCTACACCTAACCCTAACCCTAACCCTAACCCTAACCCTAACACCTAACCCTAACCCTAATCCTAACCCTTACCCTTGCCCTAACCCTAACCGTAAGCCTGACCCTTACCATTACCTTAACCCTAACCCTAACCTTAACCATAACCATAACCTAACCCTAACCCTAACCCTAACATTTACCCTAACCCTAATCCTTACCCTAACCCTAACCCTAAGCCTAACACTTACCCTTACCCTAACCCTAACCATAACCCTAACCCTTAGCCTAACCCTAACCCTATACCTAACCCATACCCTTACGCTAAACCTAACCCTAAACCCAACCGTAACCCTTAACCTTACGCTAACCCTAACACTAATCCTAAATCTAACCCTAACCCTTACCCTTACCCTAACAATAACCTTAATCTTCACCCAACCCTAAACCTAACCCTAACCCTAACCCTAACCCTAACCCTTACCCTAATCCTAACCCTAGCGGTAAACCTAACCCTAAACCTGACCCTAACACTAACCCTTACCCTAACCATAACCCACACTCTAACCCTAACCCTAACACTAACCCTAACACTAACCCTAACCCCAACCCTAAACCTAACCCTAACCCTAAGCCTAACCCTAACCCTTACCCTAACCCTAACCCTAATCCTCACCCTAAACCTTACCCTTACCCTAACCCTAACCCAAACCCTAACAATAAAACTAACACTTATCCTTATCCTAACCCTAACCCTATACCTAACCCTAACCCTAACCCTAACCCTTACCCTTACCCTAACACTAACCCTAACCCTAACCCTAAACCTAAACCTAAACCTAACCCTACCCCTAACCCTTAGTTTTACCCTAACCCTACACCTAACCCAAACCCTAACCCTAACACTTACCCTAACACTAACCCTAACTCTTAACCTTACCCTAACCCTAACCCCAACCTTAACCCCAACCCTAAACCTAACCCTAACCCTAACCATACACCTTACCATTACCCTAAACCTAAACTACTCCTTACCCTAAACCTAACCCTAACCCTAAACCTAACACTTACCCTTACCCTAACGCTAACCCTAACCCTAACCATAACCCTAAACCTAACACATACCCTTACCCTAACCCTAACCCGAACCCTAACCTTAATCCTAAAACTAACCCTAACCTAACCCTAACCATAACCATAACCCTTTCCCTAACCCTAACCTTAACCCCAACACTTAACCTAAACACAACCCTAACCCTTACCCTAACCCTAACACTAACCCTAACTCTAAACCTAACACTTACCCTAACCCTAACCCTAACCCTAACCCTTAACCTTACCCTAACTCTAACACTAAACCTAACCCTAAACCTAACCCTAACCACTAACCCTAACCTTAACCCTTATACTTATCCTAAACCTAACACCAACCCTAACAATTACCCTTACACTAACCCCTTCCCTAACCCTAACCCTAAACCTTACCCTAACCCTAACCCAAACCCTAACACTAACCTTAACCCTAAACCTTATCTTTACCCTAACCCTAACACTAACCCTAACACTAACCCTAACCCTAACCTTAACCAAACCCTTACCCTTACCCTAACCCTAACCCTAACCCTTACCCTTATCCTTACCCTAACCGTAACCCTAACCCTAACCCTAAACCTAACCCAAACCTAACCCTTAGCCTTACCCTAAACCAAACCCTAAACCTAAACTTAATTCTAACCCTAACCCTAACCCTAACCCTTACCCTAAACCTAACCCTTACCCTAACCCTTACCCTTACCCTAACCGTAACCCTAAACCTAACCCTAACCCTAACCCTAACCCTAACACCTAACCCTAACCCTAACCCTAACCCCTACCCTTACCCTAACCCTAACCCTAACCCTAAACCTTACCCTTACACTAACCCTAACCCTAACCTTAACCCAACCCTAAACCTAAACCTAACCCTTACCCTACCACTAACCCTAACCCTAATCCTTACCGTAATCCTAAACCCACCCCTAACCCTTTCCCTTTCCCTAACCCGAACCCTAACCCTAACCGTTACCCTTACCCTAACCCTAATCCTAACCCTAAACCTAACAATAACCTTAACCCTAACCATAACCTTACAACTAACCCAAACCATAACCCTAACCATAACCCATACCTTTCCCTAACCCTAACCCTAAAACTAACCCTAACCCTAACCCTAACCCTGACCCTTACCCTTACCCTAACCCTTACCCTACACCTAAACCTAACCCTAACCCTAACCCTAACACCTAACCCTAACCCTAATCCTAACCCTTACCCTTACCCTAACCCTAACCGTAAGCCTGACCCTTACCATTACCTTAACCCTAACCCTAACCTTAACCATAACCCTAAACCTAACCCTAACCCTAACCCTAACACTTACCCTAACCCTACTCCTTACCCTAACCCTAACCCTAAGCCTAACACTTACCCTTAACCTAACCCTAACCATAACCCTAACCCTTAGCCTAACCCTAACCCTATACCTACCCTTACCCTTACGCTAAACCTAACCCTAAACCCAACCGTAACCCTTAACCTTACCCTAACCCTAACACTAATCCTAAATCTAACCCTAACCCTTACCCTTACCCTAACAATAACCTTAATCTTCACCCAACCCTAAACCTAACCCTAACCCTAACCCTAACCCTTACCCTAATCCTAACCCTAGCGGTAAACCTAACCCTAACCCTAACCCTAACACTAACCCTTACCCTAACCATAACCCACACTCTAACCCTAACCCTAACCCTAACACTAACCCTAACCCTAACCCCAACCCTAAACCTAACCCTAACCCTAAGCCTAACGCTAACCCTTACCCTAACCCTAACCCTAATCCTAACCCTAAACCTTACCCTTACCCTAACCCTAACCCAAACCCTAACAATAAAACTAACACTTATCCTTATCCTAACCCTAACCCTATACCTAACCCTAACCCTAACCCTTACCGTTACCCTAACACTAACCCTAACCCTAACCCTAAACCTAAACCTAAACCTAAACCTAACCCTACCCCTGACCCTTAGTTTTACCCTAACCCTACACCTAACCCAAACCCTAACCCTAACACTAACCCCAAAGCTAAACCTAACCCTAACCCTAACCATAAACCTTACCATTACCCTAAACCTAAACTACTCCTTACCCTAAACCTAACCCTAATCCTAAACCTAACACTTACACTTACCCTAACGCTAACCCTAACCCTAACCGTAACCCTAAACCTAACACATACCCTTACCCTAACCCTAACCCGAACCCTAACCTTAATCCTAAAACTAACCCTAAACCTAACCCTAACCATAACCATAACCCTTACCCTAACCCTAACCTTAATCCCAACACTTAACCTAAACATAACCCTAACCCTAACCCTAACCCTTACCCTAACCCTAACCCTAACCCTAACTCTAAACCTAACCCTAACCCTAACCCTAACCCTTAACCTTACCCTAACTCTAACCCTAAACCTAACCCGAAACCTAACCCTAACCCTAACCCTTATACTTATCCTAAACCTAACACCAACCCTAACAATTACCCTTACACTAACCCCTTCCCTAACCCTAACCCTAAACCTTACCCTAACCCTAACCCAAACCCTAACACTAACCTTAACCCTAAACCTTATCTTTACCCTAACCCTAACACTAACCCTAACCCTAACCCTAACCCTAACCTTAACCAAACCCTTACCCTTACCCTTATCCTTACCCTAACCCTAACCCTAAACCTAACCCAAACCTAACCCTTACCCTTACCCTAAACCTAACCCTAAACCTAATCCTAAACCTAATTCTAACCCCTGAACCTAACCATACCCATAACCATAGCGCTTACACTTACCCTAACCCTAACCCTAACCCTAACACTTACCCTAACCCTAACCCTAACCCTTACACTTACCCTAACCCTAAACCTAAACTCAACCCCAAACCTAAACCTAAACCTAACCCTAACGTTTACCCTAACACTTACCCTAACTCTAACCCTACCCCTAACGCTAACACTTAACCTTACCCTAACCCTAACCCTAACCTTAACCGTTACCCTAACCCTAATCCTAACCCCAATCCTTACCCTAACCCTAACCCTAAACCTAACCCTTAACTTAACCCTAACCCTAACCATAAAGATTACCCTTACACTAACCCTTACCCTTACCCTAACGCTAACAATAACCCTAACTGTAACACTAACTCTAACCCTAACCCTTACCATAACCCTACCCTAACCCAAACCCTTACCCTTACTCTAACCCAAACCCTAACCTTAACCCCACACCCAAACCTAACCCTAACCCTAACCCTAACCCTTATCCTTACCCTAACTCTAACCCTAAACCTAACCCTAACCCTAACATTAACCCTATCCCTTAACCTTACCCTAACCCTCACCCTAACCCTAAACCTATTCCTTACCCTAACCCTACCCCTAAACCTAATCCTTACCCTTTCCCTAACCCTAACCCTAACCCAAACCCTAACGCTTACCCTTACCCTAATCCTAACCCTAAAACTTACCCTAAACCTAACCCTAACCATAACCCTAACCCTTAACCTTACCTTAAGCCTAACCCTAAACCTAACCCTTACCGTTATCGTAACGCTAACCCTAACCGTAACCCTAACCCAACCCTAACACATACCCTTACCCTAACCCTAACTGTAACCCTAAACCTAAACCTAAACCTAACCCTAACCCTAACCGTAACCCTAACCCTAAACCTAACCCTAACCCTAAACCTAACCCTAACCTTTACCCTTATCCTAACCCTAAACCTAACTTTAACCCTAACCCTAATCCTAACCCATACCCTAACCGTAACCCTATCCCTTGCCCTAATTCTAACCCTAACCCTATCCTTAACCCTAAACCTAACCCTCACCCTAAACCTAACCCTAACCCTAAATCTAACCCTAACCTTAACATTAACCCTAACCCTAATCCTTACCCTTACAATAACCGTAACCCTAAACCTAACACTAACCCTAACCCTAACCCTACCCTAACCCTTAACCTTACCCTAACCCTAACCCTAAACCTAACCCTAACCCTAACCCTAACCCCTAACCTAACCCTAAACCTAACCCTTACACTTATCCTAACACTAACACTAACCCTAACACTTACCCTTACCATAACCCCTATCCTAACCCTAACCCTAACCCTAACCCTTACCCTTACCCTAAACGTACACCGAACCCACACCCTACCACTAACCCTTTCCCTTAACCTAACCCTAACCCTACCCTAACTCTAAAACTTACACTTACCCTAACCCTAACCCTAACCCTTAACCCTAAACCTAACCCTAACTCTAACCCTAACCCTTACCCTTACCTTAACAATAAACCCTAACCCAACCCTTACCCTTACCCTAACGCTAACCCTAAACCTAACCCTAACCCTAACCATAACCCTAACACATACCCTAACCCTAACCTAACTGAAGCCCTAAACCTAACCCTAACTGTAGCCCTAAACCTAACCCTAACACTAACCTTTACGCTAACCCTAAGCCTAACATTAACCCTTACCCGTACCCTATACCTAACCCTAACCTTAACATCAACCCTATTTCTAACCCTAACCCTAACTCTAACCATTACCCTTACCCAAACCCTAACCCTAACCGTAACCCGTAACCTAACCTTAACCCTAATCCTAACCCTAACCTTTACCTTACCCTAACCCTAACCCAAACCTAACCCTAACCCTAACCTTAACCCTAAACCTTACCCTTACCCTAACCCTAACCCTAACCCTAACCTAACCCTAACCCTAACCATACCCTTACCCTAACCCTAACCCTAACCCTAACCCTAACACTAACACTAATCCTTACACGAACCCGAACCCTAACCCTAACCAGTACCCTTCCCCTAACCCTAACCCTAACCCTTACCCGTAGCCTAACCCTAACCCTAACCCTAACCCCTAACCCTAACCCTAATCCTTACCCTTACCCTAACACTAACTCTCACTCTAACCCTAACCCTAACACTTACCCTAACCCTAACCCTAATCCTAACACTTACTCTTACCCTAACCCTAACCCTAACCTTAACCCCAAACCTAAACCTAACCCTAATCCTAACACTTATACTAACACTTACCCTAACCCTAACACCAACCCTAAATCTTACCATAACCCTAACCCTAACATTTACACTTACCCTAACCTTAACCTAACCCTTAACCTAACCCTCACCCTAACCCTAAACACGAAACCTAACCAGGAACCTAACCCTAACCCTAACCCTAACTCTTACCCTTACCGTAACCGTAACCCTAAACCTAACCCTAACCCTAAACTTAACCCTAACCATTAGCCTAACCCTAACCCTAATCCTAACCCTAACCCTTACCCTTACCCTAACCCTAACCCTAACCCTAAAACTAACACTTACCCTTACCCTAACCCTATCCCTAACCCTAAACCTTACCCTTGCCCTAACCCTAACCCTAAACCTAACACATACCCTTACCCTAACCCTAACCCGAACCCTAACCTTAATCCTAAAACTAACCCTAACCTAACCCTAACCATAACCATAACCCTTTCCCTAACCCTAACCTTAACCCCAACACTTAACCTAAACACAACCCTAACCCTTACCCTAACCCTAACACTAACCCTAACTCTAAACCTAACACTTACCCTAACCCTAACCCTAACCCTAACCCTTAACCTTACCCTAACTCTAACACTAAACCTAACCCTAAACCTAACCCTAACCACTAACCCTAACCTTAACCCTTATACTTATCCTAAACCTAACACCAACCCTAACAATTACCCTTACACTAACCCCTTCCCTAACCCTAACCCTAAACCTTACCCTAACCCTAACCCAAACCCTAACACTAACCTTAACCCTAAACCTTATCTTTACCCTAACCCTAACACTAACCCTAACACTAACCCTAACCCTAACCTTAACCAAACCCTTACCCTTACCCTAACCCTAACCCTAACCCTTACCCTTATCCTTACCCTAACCGTAACCCTAACCCTAACCCTAAACCTAACCCAAACCTAACCCTTAGCCTTACCCTAAACCAAACCCTAAACCTAAACTTAATTCTAACCCTAACCCTAACCCTAACCCTTACCCTAAACCTAACCCTTACCCTAACCCTTACCCTTACCCTAACCGTAACCCTAAACCTAACCCTAACCCTAACCCTAACCCTAACCCTAACACCTAACCCTAACCCTAACCCTAACCCCTACCCTTACCCTAACCCTAACCCTAACCCTAAACCTTACCCTTACACTAACCCTAACCCTAACCTTAACCCAACCCTAAACCTAAACCTAACCCTTACCCTACCACTAACCCTAACCCTAATCCTTACCGTAATCCTAAACCCACCCCTAACCCTTTCCCTTTCCCTAACCCGAACCCTAACCCTAACCGTTACCCTTACCCTAACCCTAATCCTAACCCTAAACCTAACAATAACCTTAACCCTAACCATAACCTTACAACTAACCCAAACCATAACCCTAACCATAACCCATACCTTTCCCTAACCCTAACCCTAAAACTAACCCTAACCCTAACCCTAACCCTGACCCTTACCCTTACCCTAACCCTTACCCTACACCTAAACCTAACCCTAACCCTAACCCTAACACCTAACCCTAACCCTAATCCTAACCCTTACCCTTACCCTAACCCTAACCGTAAGCCTGACCCTTACCATTACCTTAACCCTAACCCTAACCTTAACCATAACCCTAAACCTAACCCTAACCCTAACCCTAACACTTACCCTAACCCTACTCCTTACCCTAACCCTAACCCTAAGCCTAACACTTACCCTTAACCTAACCCTAACCATAACCCTAACCCTTAGCCTAACCCTAACCCTATACCTACCCTTACCCTTACGCTAAACCTAACCCTAAACCCAACCGTAACCCTTAACCTTACCCTAACCCTAACACTAATCCTAAATCTAACCCTAACCCTTACCCTTACCCTAACAATAACCTTAATCTTCACCCAACCCTAAACCTAACCCTAACCCTAACCCTAACCCTTACCCTAATCCTAACCCTAGCGGTAAACCTAACCCTAACCCTAACCCTAACACTAACCCTTACCCTAACCATAACCCACACTCTAACCCTAACCCTAACCCTAACACTAACCCTAACCCTAACCCCAACCCTAAACCTAACCCTAACCCTAAGCCTAACGCTAACCCTTACCCTAACCCTAACCCTAATCCTAACCCTAAACCTTACCCTTACCCTAACCCTAACCCAAACCCTAACAATAAAACTAACACTTATCCTTATCCTAACCCTAACCCTATACCTAACCCTAACCCTAACCCTTACCGTTACCCTAACACTAACCCTAACCCTAACCCTAAACCTAAACCTAAACCTAAACCTAACCCTACCCCTGACCCTTAGTTTTACCCTAACCCTACACCTAACCCAAACCCTAACCCTAACACTAACCCCAAAGCTAAACCTAACCCTAACCCTAACCATAAACCTTACCATTACCCTAAACCTAAACTACTCCTTACCCTAAACCTAACCCTAATCCTAAACCTAACACTTACACTTACCCTAACGCTAACCCTAACCCTAACCGTAACCCTAAACCTAACACATACCCTTACCCTAACCCTAACCCGAACCCTAACCTTAATCCTAAAACTAACCCTAAACCTAACCCTAACCATAACCATAACCCTTACCCTAACCCTAACCTTAATCCCAACACTTAACCTAAACATAACCCTAACCCTAACCCTAACCCTTACCCTAACCCTAACCCTAACCCTAACTCTAAACCTAACCCTAACCCTAACCCTAACCCTTAACCTTACCCTAACTCTAACCCTAAACCTAACCCGAAACCTAACCCTAACCCTAACCCTTATACTTATCCTAAACCTAACACCAACCCTAACAATTACCCTTACACTAACCCCTTCCCTAACCCTAACCCTAAACCTTACCCTAACCCTAACCCAAACCCTAACACTAACCTTAACCCTAAACCTTATCTTTACCCTAACCCTAACACTAACCCTAACCCTAACCCTAACCCTAACCTTAACCAAACCCTTACCCTTACCCTTATCCTTACCCTAACCCTAACCCTAAACCTAACCCAAACCTAACCCTTACCCTTACCCTAAACCTAACCCTAAACCTAATCCTAAACCTAATTCTAACCCCTGAACCTAACCATACCCATAACCATAGCGCTTACACTTACCCTAACCCTAACCCTAACCCTAACACTTACCCTAACCCTAACCCTAACCCTTACACTTACCCTAACCCTAAACCTAAACTCAACCCCAAACCTAAACCTAAACCTAACCCTAACGTTTACCCTAACACTTACCCTAACTCTAACCCTACCCCTAACGCTAACACTTAACCTTACCCTAACCCTAACCCTAACCTTAACCGTTACCCTAACCCTAATCCTAACCCCAATCCTTACCCTAACCCTAACCCTAAACCTAACCCTTAACTTAACCCTAACCCTAACCATAAAGATTACCCTTACACTAACCCTTACCCTTACCCTAACGCTAACAATAACCCTAACTGTAACACTAACTCTAACCCTAACCCTTACCATAACCCTACCCTAACCCAAACCCTTACCCTTACTCTAACCCAAACCCTAACCTTAACCCCACACCCAAACCTAACCCTAACCCTAACCCTAACCCTTATCCTTACCCTAACTCTAACCCTAAACCTAACCCTAACCCTAACATTAACCCTATCCCTTAACCTTACCCTAACCCTCACCCTAACCCTAAACCTATTCCTTACCCTAACCCTACCCCTAAACCTAATCCTTACCCTTTCCCTAACCCTAACCCTAACCCAAACCCTAACGCTTACCCTTACCCTAATCCTAACCCTAAAACTTACCCTAAACCTAACCCTAACCATAACCCTAACCCTTAACCTTACCTTAAGCCTAACCCTAAACCTAACCCTTACCGTTATCGTAACGCTAACCCTAACCGTAACCCTAACCCAACCCTAACACATACCCTTACCCTAACCCTAACTGTAACCCTAAACCTAAACCTAAACCTAACCCTAACCCTAACCGTAACCCTAACCCTAAACCTAACCCTAACCCTAAACCTAACCCTAACCTTTACCCTTATCCTAACCCTAAACCTAACTTTAACCCTAACCCTAATCCTAACCCATACCCTAACCGTAACCCTATCCCTTGCCCTAATTCTAACCCTAACCCTATCCTTAACCCTAAACCTAACCCTCACCCTAAACCTAACCCTAACCCTAAATCTAACCCTAACCTTAACATTAACCCTAACCCTAATCCTTACCCTTACAATAACCGTAACCCTAAACCTAACACTAACCCTAACCCTAACCCTACCCTAACCCTTAACCTTACCCTAACCCTAACCCTAAACCTAACCCTAACCCTAACCCTAACCCCTAACCTAACCCTAAACCTAACCCTTACACTTATCCTAACACTAACACTAACCCTAACACTTACCCTTACCATAACCCCTATCCTAACCCTAACCCTAACCCTAACCCTTACCCTTACCCTAAACGTACACCGAACCCACACCCTACCACTAACCCTTTCCCTTAACCTAACCCTAACCCTACCCTAACTCTAAAACTTACACTTACCCTAACCCTAACCCTAACCCTTAACCCTAAACCTAACCCTAACTCTAACCCTAACCCTTACCCTTACCTTAACAATAAACCCTAACCCAACCCTTACCCTTACCCTAACGCTAACCCTAAACCTAACCCTAACCCTAACCATAACCCTAACACATACCCTAACCCTAACCTAACTGAAGCCCTAAACCTAACCCTAACTGTAGCCCTAAACCTAACCCTAACACTAACCTTTACGCTAACCCTAAGCCTAACATTAACCCTTACCCGTACCCTATACCTAACCCTAACCTTAACATCAACCCTATTTCTAACCCTAACCCTAACTCTAACCATTACCCTTACCCAAACCCTAACCCTAACCGTAACCCGTAACCTAACCTTAACCCTAATCCTAACCCTAACCTTTACCTTACCCTAACCCTAACCCAAACCTAACCCTAACCCTAACCTTAACCCTAAACCTTACCCTTACCCTAACCCTAACCCTAACCCTAACCTAACCCTAACCCTAACCATACCCTTACCCTAACCCTAACCCTAACCCTAACCCTAACACTAACACTAATCCTTACACGAACCCGAACCCTAACCCTAACCAGTACCCTTCCCCTAACCCTAACCCTAACCCTTACCCGTAGCCTAACCCTAACCCTAACCCTAACCCCTAACCCTAACCCTAATCCTTACCCTTACCCTAACACTAACTCTCACTCTAACCCTAACCCTAACACTTACCCTAACCCTAACCCTAATCCTAACACTTACTCTTACCCTAACCCTAACCCTAACCTTAACCCCAAACCTAAACCTAACCCTAATCCTAACACTTATACTAACACTTACCCTAACCCTAACACCAACCCTAAATCTTACCATAACCCTAACCCTAACATTTACACTTACCCTAACCTTAACCTAACCCTTAACCTAACCCTCACCCTAACCCTAAACACGAAACCTAACCAGGAACCTAACCCTAACCCTAACCCTAACTCTTACCCTTACCGTAACCGTAACCCTAAACCTAACCCTAACCCTAAACTTAACCCTAACCATTAGCCTAACCCTAACCCTAATCCTAACCCTAACCCTTACCCTTACCCTAACCCTAACCCTAACCCTAAAACTAACACTTACCCTTACCCTAACCCTATCCCTAACCCTAAACCTTACCCTTGCCCTAACCCTAACCCTAAACCTAAACCTAACCCTAACCCTAACCCTAACACTTACTCTTACCGTAACCCTACCCCTAACCCTAACCCTAATCCTAACACATACCCGAACCCTAAACCTAACCCAAACCCTTACTCTTACCCTAACCCTAACCCTAAACTTAACCCCTAACCCTAACCCTAACCCTTATCCTTACCCTAACACTAACTCTCACTCTAACCCTAACCCTAACACTTACCCTAACCCTAACCCTAATCCTAATTCTTACTCTTGCCCTAACCCTAACCCTAAACTTAACCCCAAACCTAAACCTAACCCTAAATCTAACACTTATACTAACACTTACCCTAACCCTAACACCAACCCTAACTCTTACCCTAACCCTAACCCTAACATTTACACTTACCCTAACCTCAACCTAACCCTTAACCTAACCCTCACCCTAACCCTAAACACGAAACCTAACCAGTAACCTAACCCTAACCCTAAACCTAACTTTTACACTTACCGTAACCGTAACCCTAAACCTAACCCTAACCCTAACCTTAACCCTAACCCTTAGCCTAACCCTAACCCTAATCCTAACCCTAACCCTTACCCTTACCCTAACCCTAAAACTAACACTTGCCCTTACCCTAAACCTATCCATAACCCTAAACCTTACCCTTGCCCTAACCCTAACCCTAAACCTAAACCTAACCCTAACCCTAACCCTAACCCTTACTCTTACCGTAACCCTACCCCTAACCCTAACCCTAATCCTAACACTTACCCGAACCCTAAACCTAACCCTAACCCTTACTCTTACCCTAACCCTAACCCTAAACTTAACCCCAAACCTAAACCTAACTCTAACCCTAACCCTTACCCTAACACTTACCCTAATCCTAACCCTAACCTAACACTTACCCTTACCCTAACCCTTACCCTAACCCTTACCCTAACCCTAACCCTAAACCTAATCCTTACCCTTACCCTAACCTTAACCCTAACCCTAACCCTAATCCTTACCCTAAACCTACCCCTAACCTTAATCCTAACCCTTTCCCTAACCCTAAGCTAACCCTAAATCTAATACTTACCCTTACCCTAACCCTAACCCTAACCCTAACCTAACCCTAACCCTAACCCTAACCCTTACCGTAACCCTAACCTTACCCTTACCCTAACCCTAACCCTAAACCTAACCCCAACCCTAACCCTAACAGTACCACCTAAACCTAACCTTAACCCTTACCCTTACCCTAACCCTAACCCTAACCCTACCCTAACCCTAACCCTAACCCTAACCCTTACCCGAACCCTAACCTTACCCTTACCCTAACCCTAACCCTAAACCTAACCCTAACCCTAACCCTAACACTACCACCTAAACCTAACCTTAACCCTTACCCTTACCCTAACCCTAACCCTAACCCTAACCCTAACCCTAACCCTAAACCTTACCCTTACCCTAATCATAACCCTAACCATTACTCTTACCCTAACCCTAACCCTAAACTTAACCCCAACCCTAAACCTAACCCTAACCATAACCCTTACCCTAACACTTACCCTAATCCTAACCCTAACCTAACACTTACCCTTACCCTAAACCTTCCCCTAACCCTTACCCTAAGCCTAACCCTAACCATAACCTTAACCCTAACACTTACCCTTACCCTAACCCTAACCCTAACCTTTACCCTAACCCTAACCCTAACCCTAACCCTTAGCCTAACCCTAAGACTAACCCCTATCCCTAACCCTTAACCTAACCCAAACCCTAACCGTAACCCTAACCCTTACCATTAACCTAACCCTAAACCTAACTCTAACACTAACCCTAACCCTAAACCTAACCCTAACCCTTACCCTGACCCTAAACCTAACTCTTACCCTAACCCTAACCCTAACCCTAACCCTAAACTTAACCCTAACCCTAACCCTAATCCTAACTCTAACCCTTACCTGTACCCTAACTCTAACCCTAAACCTAACCCTAACCCTAACCCTAAACTTAACCCTTACCCTAAACCTACCCTTACGCTTACCGTAACCCTAACCCTAAACCCTACACTAACCCGAACCCTATCCCTAACCCTAACCCTTACTCTTACCCTAACCCTAAACCTAACACTAAATCTAACCCTCACCCTAAACCCTAACCCTAACCCTAACCCCTAACCCTGACCCTTAACCTAACTCTAACCCTAACCCTAAACCTAACCCTTACCATTACCCTACCCCTAATCCTAAACCTTACACTAACCCTAACCCTAAACCTAACCCTAAACCTAACCTTAAACCTAACCCTAACCCTAACCATTACCCTTACACTAACCCTAACACCAAACCTTACACTAACCCTAAACCTAACCCTTACTCTTACACTAATCCTAAACCTAACCCTAACCCCAACCCTAAACCTAACCGTTACCCTAACCCTAAACCCTAACCCTAACAATAACCCTAACCCTTACCCTTACCCTAACCCTAATTCTAACTCTAACCCTAACCCTAACACTTACGCTGACCCTAACCCTTACCCTTACCCTAAACCTAACCCTAACCCTAACCCTAACCCCAACCCTAAAACTAAGCCTAACCCTAACCCTTATCCTAACTCTTATTCTAACCCTAACCCTAACCCTAACACCTACCCAAACCCTAACCCTAACACTTACACTTACCCTAACCCTAAACCTAACCCTTACACTAACCCTCACCCTAACCCTAACCTCTAACCCTAACCCTTAACCTAACCCTAACCCTAACCCTTACCCTACCCTAACCCTAACCCTAACCCTAACCCTATCCCTAACCCTAACCCTAACCCTAACCCTAACCCTAATCCTAACCCTAACCCTTACCCTTAACCTAACCTTAACCCTAACCCTAAAAATAAAACTAACACTTATCCTTACCCTAACTCTAACCCTATACCTAACCCTAACCCTAACCTTTACTCTTACCCTAACCCTAACCGTAACCCTAAACCTAAACCTAACCCTAACCCTAACCCTTACTCTTACCCTAACCCTACCCCTAAACCCAACCCTTAACCTAACCCTAACCCTAACACTTACCCAAACCCTAACCCTAACACTTACAGTTACCCTAAACCTAAACCTAAACCTTACCCTAACCCTCACCCTAACCATAACCCCTAACCCTAACCCTTAACCTAACCCTAACCCTAACCCTTACCCTTACCCTAACCCTAACCCTAAACCTAACCCTAACCCTCACCCTAACCCTAACCCTCACCCTAACCCTAACCCTAATCCTAACCCTAAACCTTTCCCTTACCCTAACCCTAACCCAAACCCTATCAATAAAACTAACTCTTATCCTTATCCTAACCCTAACCCTATACCGAACCCTAACCCTAACCCTAACCCTTACCCTTACTCTAAACCTAACCCTAACCCTAACCCTAAACCTAACCCTTACCCTAACCCTAACCCTAACCCTTTCCCTTACCCTAACCCTAAACCTAACTCTAACCCTAACCCTTACCCTAAACCTAATCCTATCCCTTACCCTAACCCTAGCCCTTACCCTAACCCTAACCCTAACCCTAACCCTAAACTTAAGCCTAATCCTAACCCGAAACCTAACCCTTTCCTTTACCCCAACCCTAAACCTAAACCTAACCTTAACCCTAACCCTTACTCTAACCTTAATCCTAACCATAACCCTAAGCCTTGCCCTTACCCTAACCCTAACCCTAACCCTTACCCCTACCCAAACAATGACCCTAAATCTAACCCTAACCCTAACCCTTACCCCTAACCCTAACCCTAATCCTAACCCTTTCCCTTAACCTTATCCTAACCCTAACCCTAACCCTAACCCTAACCCTAATCCTAACCCTAACCTAACACTTACCCTTACCCTAACCCTTACCCTAACCCTTACCCTAACCCTAACCCTAAACCTAATCCTTACCCTTACCCTAACCTTAACCCTAACCCTAACCCTAATCCTTACCCTAAACCTACCCCTGACCTTAATCCTAACCCTTTCCCTAACCCTAAGCTAACCCTAAATCTAATACTTACCCTTACCCTAACCCTAACCCTAACCCTAACCCTAACATTAACACTTACCCTAACCCTAACCCTAACCCTAACCCTTACCCTAACCCTAACCCTAACACTAACCCTAACACTTACCCTAACCCTAACCCTAACCCTATCACTTACACTTACCCTAACACTAACTCTAACCCTAAAACTTACCCTAACCCTAACCCTAACCCTAACACTTACCCTAACCCTAACCCTAACACTTACCCTAACCCTAACCCTAACCCTTACCATAACCCTAACCCTAACCCTTACCCAAACCCTTATCGTTACCCGTACCCTAAACCTAAACCTAACTCAAACTCTAACCCAAACCCTAACCCTTACCCTAATCCTAAACCTAACCCTTACCCTAACCCTAACCCTATCCCTAACATTAAACCTAACCTAACCCTAACCTTAACCCTAACACTTGGCTTACCCTAACCCTAACCCTAAACTTAACACTAACCCTAACCCTAACACTAAACTTAACCCGATACCTAACCCTAACCCTCGGGCTTACCCTAACCCTAACCCTAAACCTATCACTAACCCTAACCCTAACCCTAACCCTTACCCTTACCCTAAACCTAATCCCAAACCTAACCCTAACCCTAACCCTAACCCTAACCCTAACCTTAAACCTAACCCTAACCCTAACCATAGCCCTAACCCTAACCCTTACCCTAACCGTAACCCTAAACCTAACCCTAACCCTAACCATAACCCTTACCCTAACCCTAATCCTTACCCTAACCCTAGCCCTAACCCTAAACCTAACACTAACCCTAACCCTAACCCTAACACTTACAATACCCCTAACCCTAACCCAAACCCTTACCATAATCCTAACCCTAACCATAAACCTAACCCTTACCCTTACCCTAACCCTAAACCTAACTCTAACTCTAACCCAAACCCTAACCCTTACCCTCACCGTAACCCTAACCCTAACCCTAACCCTAACCCTAACCTTAAACCTAACCTAACCCTAACCCTAACCCTAATACGTACCCTTACCCTAACCCTAACCCTAAACCTAACCCTAACCCTAACCCTAACTCTAAACTTAACCCGATACCTAATCATAACAATCGGCCTTACCCTAATCCTAACCCTAAACCTATCACTAACCCTAACCCTAACCCTAACCCTTACCCTTACCCTAAACCTAACCCTAAACCTAACCCTAACCCTAACCCTATCCCTAAACCCTAACCCTAACCCTAAACTTAACCTTAATCCTTACCCTTATCCTAACCCTAGCACTAACCCTAACACTTAACCTTACCCTAAACCCTACCCTATCCCTATCCCTAACCCTAACCCTTACCCTATCCTTAACCCTAACCCTAACCCTAAACCTTACTCTTACCCTAAACCTAACCCTAACCCTTATCCTAAACCTAACCCTAAACCTAACCCTAACTCTAACCCTAACCGTAAACCCTAAGCCTAACCTTAAACCTAACCCTAATCCTTACCCTTATCCTAACCCTAACACTAACGCTAAAACTTACCCCTACCATAAACCCTAGCCTATCCCTAAATCTAACCCTAACCCTTACCCTAACCCTAACCCTAACACTAACCCTAAGCCTTACTCTTACCCTAAACCTAACCCTAACCCTTACCCTAAACCTAACCCTAAACCTAACTCTAACCCTTACCCTTGTCTTAACCCGAACCCTAAACCTAACCCTTCCCCTACTCTAACGCTAACCCTAACCCTAACCCTAACAGATACTCTTACACTACCCTAACCCTAACGCATACCCTAACCCTAACCCTAATCCTAACCCTTACCCTTACCCTAACCCTAACCCTAACCTTAACCCAACCCTAAACCTAACCCTAACACTAACCTTAACCCTAACCCTTACCCTTACCCTAACCCTAGCGCTAAACCTAACCCTAACCCTAACCCTAACCCTTACCCTAACACTAACCCTAAACCTAACCCTAACAATAACCCTAACCCTAACCTTAACCCTAACCCTTATGCTTAACCTAACCCTAAGCCAAACCCTAACCCTAAACCTAACCCTAAACCTAAACCTAACCCTAACCCTTACCCTTACCCTAACCCTAACCCTAACCTTAACCCTAACCCTAACCCTAACCCTAACCCTTACCCTTACCCTAACCCCAACTCTGAAAATAAACCAAACCCTAAACCTAAACTTAATTCTAACTCTAACCCTAACCCTAAACCTTACCCTAAACCTAACCCTAACCCTAACCCTTACCCTTACCCTAACCGTAACCCTAAACCTAACCCTAACCCTAACCCTAACACCTAACCCTAACCCTAACCCCTACCCTTACCCTAACCCTAACCCTAACCCTAAACCTTACCCTTACCCTAACCCTAACCCTAACCTTAACCCAACCCTAACCCTAAACCTAACCCTTACCCTACCACTAACCCTAACCCTAATCCTTACCGTAATCCTAAACCTACACCTAACCCTTACCCTTTCCCTAACCCTAACCCTAACCCTAACCGTTACCCTTACCATAACCCTAATCCTAACCCTAAACCTAACAATAACCTTAACCCTAACCATAACCTTAAAACTAACCCAAACCATAACCCTAACCATAACCCGTACCTTTCCCTAACCCTAACCCTAAAACTAACCCTAACCCTAACGCTAACCCTGACCCTTACCCTTACCCTAACCCTAACCCTACACCTAACCCTAACCCTAACCCTAACCCTAACCCTAACACCTAACCCTAACCCTAATCCTAACCCTTACCCTTGCCCTAACCCTAACCGTAAGCCTGACCCTTACCATTACCTTAACCCTAACCCTAACCTTAACCATAACCATAACCTAACCCTAACCCTAACCCTAACATTTACCCTAACCCTAATCCTTACCCTAACCCTAACCCTAAGCCTAACACTTACCCTTACCCTAACCCTAACCATAACCCTAACCCTTAGCCTAACCCTAACCCTATACCTAACCCATACCCTTACGCTAAACCTAACCCTAAACCCAACCGTAACCCTTAACCTTACGCTAACCCTAACACTAATCCTAAATCTAACCCTAACCCTTACCCTTACCCTAACAATAACCTTAATCTTCACCCAACCCTAAACCTAACCCTAACCCTAACCCTAACCCTAACCCTTACCCTAATCCTAACCCTAGCGGTAAACCTAACCCTAAACCTGACCCTAACACTAACCCTTACCCTAACCATAACCCACACTCTAACCCTAACCCTAACACTAACCCTAACACTAACCCTAACCCCAACCCTAAACCTAACCCTAACCCTAAGCCTAACCCTAACCCTTACCCTAACCCTAACCCTAATCCTCACCCTAAACCTTACCCTTACCCTAACCCTAACCCAAACCCTAACAATAAAACTAACACTTATCCTTATCCTAACCCTAACCCTATACCTAACCCTAACCCTAACCCTAACCCTTACCCTTACCCTAACACTAACCCTAACCCTAACCCTAAACCTAAACCTAAACCTAACCCTACCCCTAACCCTTAGTTTTACCCTAACCCTACACCTAACCCAAACCCTAACCCTAACACTTACCCTAACACTAACCCTAACTCTTAACCTTACCCTAACCCTAACCCCAACCTTAACCCCAACCCTAAACCTAACCCTAACCCTAACCATACACCTTACCATTACCCTAAACCTAAACTACTCCTTACCCTAAACCTAACCCTAACCCTAAACCTAACACTTACCCTTACCCTAACGCTAACCCTAACCCTAACCATAACCCTAAACCTAACACATACCCTTACCCTAACCCTAACCCGAACCCTAACCTTAATCCTAAAACTAACCCTAACCTAACCCTAACCATAACCATAACCCTTTCCCTAACCCTAACCTTAACCCCAACACTTAACCTAAACACAACCCTAACCCTTACCCTAACCCTAACACTAACCCTAACTCTAAACCTAACACTTACCCTAACCCTAACCCTAACCCTAACCCTTAACCTTACCCTAACTCTAACACTAAACCTAACCCTAAACCTAACCCTAACCACTAACCCTAACCTTAACCCTTATACTTATCCTAAACCTAACACCAACCCTAACAATTACCCTTACACTAACCCCTTCCCTAACCCTAACCCTAAACCTTACCCTAACCCTAACCCAAACCCTAACACTAACCTTAACCCTAAACCTTATCTTTACCCTAACCCTAACACTAACCCTAACACTAACCCTAACCCTAACCTTAACCAAACCCTTACCCTTACCCTAACCCTAACCCTAACCCTTACCCTTATCCTTACCCTAACCGTAACCCTAACCCTAACCCTAAACCTAACCCAAACCTAACCCTTAGCCTTACCCTAAACCAAACCCTAAACCTAAACTTAATTCTAACCCTAACCCTAACCCTAACCCTTACCCTAAACCTAACCCTTACCCTAACCCTTACCCTTACCCTAACCGTAACCCTAAACCTAACCCTAACCCTAACCCTAACCCTAACCCTAACACCTAACCCTAACCCTAACCCTAACCCCTACCCTTACCCTAACCCTAACCCTAACCCTAAACCTTACCCTTACACTAACCCTAACCCTAACCTTAACCCAACCCTAAACCTAAACCTAACCCTTACCCTACCACTAACCCTAACCCTAATCCTTACCGTAATCCTAAACCCACCCCTAACCCTTTCCCTTTCCCTAACCCGAACCCTAACCCTAACCGTTACCCTTACCCTAACCCTAATCCTAACCCTAAACCTAACAATAACCTTAACCCTAACCATAACCTTACAACTAACCCAAACCATAACCCTAACCATAACCCATACCTTTCCCTAACCCTAACCCTAAAACTAACCCTAACCCTAACCCTAACCCTGACCCTTACCCTTACCCTAACCCTTACCCTACACCTAAACCTAACCCTAACCCTAACCCTAACACCTAACCCTAACCCTAATCCTAACCCTTACCCTTACCCTAACCCTAACCGTAAGCCTGACCCTTACCATTACCTTAACCCTAACCCTAACCTTAACCATAACCCTAAACCTAACCCTAACCCTAACCCTAACACTTACCCTAACCCTACTCCTTACCCTAACCCTAACCCTAAGCCTAACACTTACCCTTAACCTAACCCTAACCATAACCCTAACCCTTAGCCTAACCCTAACCCTATACCTACCCTTACCCTTACGCTAAACCTAACCCTAAACCCAACCGTAACCCTTAACCTTACCCTAACCCTAACACTAATCCTAAATCTAACCCTAACCCTTACCCTTACCCTAACAATAACCTTAATCTTCACCCAACCCTAAACCTAACCCTAACCCTAACCCTAACCCTTACCCTAATCCTAACCCTAGCGGTAAACCTAACCCTAACCCTAACCCTAACACTAACCCTTACCCTAACCATAACCCACACTCTAACCCTAACCCTAACCCTAACACTAACCCTAACCCTAACCCCAACCCTAAACCTAACCCTAACCCTAAGCCTAACGCTAACCCTTACCCTAACCCTAACCCTAATCCTAACCCTAAACCTTACCCTTACCCTAACCCTAACCCAAACCCTAACAATAAAACTAACACTTATCCTTATCCTAACCCTAACCCTATACCTAACCCTAACCCTAACCCTTACCGTTACCCTAACACTAACCCTAACCCTAACCCTAAACCTAAACCTAAACCTAAACCTAACCCTACCCCTGACCCTTAGTTTTACCCTAACCCTACACCTAACCCAAACCCTAACCCTAACACTAACCCCAAAGCTAAACCTAACCCTAACCCTAACCATAAACCTTACCATTACCCTAAACCTAAACTACTCCTTACCCTAAACCTAACCCTAATCCTAAACCTAACACTTACACTTACCCTAACGCTAACCCTAACCCTAACCGTAACCCTAAACCTAACACATACCCTTACCCTAACCCTAACCCGAACCCTAACCTTAATCCTAAAACTAACCCTAAACCTAACCCTAACCATAACCATAACCCTTACCCTAACCCTAACCTTAATCCCAACACTTAACCTAAACATAACCCTAACCCTAACCCTAACCCTTACCCTAACCCTAACCCTAACCCTAACTCTAAACCTAACCCTAACCCTAACCCTAACCCTTAACCTTACCCTAACTCTAACCCTAAACCTAACCCGAAACCTAACCCTAACCCTAACCCTTATACTTATCCTAAACCTAACACCAACCCTAACAATTACCCTTACACTAACCCCTTCCCTAACCCTAACCCTAAACCTTACCCTAACCCTAACCCAAACCCTAACACTAACCTTAACCCTAAACCTTATCTTTACCCTAACCCTAACACTAACCCTAACCCTAACCCTAACCCTAACCTTAACCAAACCCTTACCCTTACCCTTATCCTTACCCTAACCCTAACCCTAAACCTAACCCAAACCTAACCCTTACCCTTACCCTAAACCTAACCCTAAACCTAATCCTAAACCTAATTCTAACCCCTGAACCTAACCATACCCATAACCATAGCGCTTACACTTACCCTAACCCTAACCCTAACCCTAACACTTACCCTAACCCTAACCCTAACCCTTACACTTACCCTAACCCTAAACCTAAACTCAACCCCAAACCTAAACCTAAACCTAACCCTAACGTTTACCCTAACACTTACCCTAACTCTAACCCTACCCCTAACGCTAACACTTAACCTTACCCTAACCCTAACCCTAACCTTAACCGTTACCCTAACCCTAATCCTAACCCCAATCCTTACCCTAACCCTAACCCTAAACCTAACCCTTAACTTAACCCTAACCCTAACCATAAAGATTACCCTTACACTAACCCTTACCCTTACCCTAACGCTAACAATAACCCTAACTGTAACACTAACTCTAACCCTAACCCTTACCATAACCCTACCCTAACCCAAACCCTTACCCTTACTCTAACCCAAACCCTAACCTTAACCCCACACCCAAACCTAACCCTAACCCTAACCCTAACCCTTATCCTTACCCTAACTCTAACCCTAAACCTAACCCTAACCCTAACATTAACCCTATCCCTTAACCTTACCCTAACCCTCACCCTAACCCTAAACCTATTCCTTACCCTAACCCTACCCCTAAACCTAATCCTTACCCTTTCCCTAACCCTAACCCTAACCCAAACCCTAACGCTTACCCTTACCCTAATCCTAACCCTAAAACTTACCCTAAACCTAACCCTAACCATAACCCTAACCCTTAACCTTACCTTAAGCCTAACCCTAAACCTAACCCTTACCGTTATCGTAACGCTAACCCTAACCGTAACCCTAACCCAACCCTAACACATACCCTTACCCTAACCCTAACTGTAACCCTAAACCTAAACCTAAACCTAACCCTAACCCTAACCGTAACCCTAACCCTAAACCTAACCCTAACCCTAAACCTAACCCTAACCTTTACCCTTATCCTAACCCTAAACCTAACTTTAACCCTAACCCTAATCCTAACCCATACCCTAACCGTAACCCTATCCCTTGCCCTAATTCTAACCCTAACCCTATCCTTAACCCTAAACCTAACCCTCACCCTAAACCTAACCCTAACCCTAAATCTAACCCTAACCTTAACATTAACCCTAACCCTAATCCTTACCCTTACAATAACCGTAACCCTAAACCTAACACTAACCCTAACCCTAACCCTACCCTAACCCTTAACCTTACCCTAACCCTAACCCTAAACCTAACCCTAACCCTAACCCTAACCCCTAACCTAACCCTAAACCTAACCCTTACACTTATCCTAACACTAACACTAACCCTAACACTTACCCTTACCATAACCCCTATCCTAACCCTAACCCTAACCCTAACCCTTACCCTTACCCTAAACGTACACCGAACCCACACCCTACCACTAACCCTTTCCCTTAACCTAACCCTAACCCTACCCTAACTCTAAAACTTACACTTACCCTAACCCTAACCCTAACCCTTAACCCTAAACCTAACCCTAACTCTAACCCTAACCCTTACCCTTACCTTAACAATAAACCCTAACCCAACCCTTACCCTTACCCTAACGCTAACCCTAAACCTAACCCTAACCCTAACCATAACCCTAACACATACCCTAACCCTAACCTAACTGAAGCCCTAAACCTAACCCTAACTGTAGCCCTAAACCTAACCCTAACACTAACCTTTACGCTAACCCTAAGCCTAACATTAACCCTTACCCGTACCCTATACCTAACCCTAACCTTAACATCAACCCTATTTCTAACCCTAACCCTAACTCTAACCATTACCCTTACCCAAACCCTAACCCTAACCGTAACCCGTAACCTAACCTTAACCCTAATCCTAACCCTAACCTTTACCTTACCCTAACCCTAACCCAAACCTAACCCTAACCCTAACCTTAACCCTAAACCTTACCCTTACCCTAACCCTAACCCTAACCCTAACCTAACCCTAACCCTAACCATACCCTTACCCTAACCCTAACCCTAACCCTAACCCTAACACTAACACTAATCCTTACACGAACCCGAACCCTAACCCTAACCAGTACCCTTCCCCTAACCCTAACCCTAACCCTTACCCGTAGCCTAACCCTAACCCTAACCCTAACCCCTAACCCTAACCCTAATCCTTACCCTTACCCTAACACTAACTCTCACTCTAACCCTAACCCTAACACTTACCCTAACCCTAACCCTAATCCTAACACTTACTCTTACCCTAACCCTAACCCTAACCTTAACCCCAAACCTAAACCTAACCCTAATCCTAACACTTATACTAACACTTACCCTAACCCTAACACCAACCCTAAATCTTACCATAACCCTAACCCTAACATTTACACTTACCCTAACCTTAACCTAACCCTTAACCTAACCCTCACCCTAACCCTAAACACGAAACCTAACCAGGAACCTAACCCTAACCCTAACCCTAACTCTTACCCTTACCGTAACCGTAACCCTAAACCTAACCCTAACCCTAAACTTAACCCTAACCATTAGCCTAACCCTAACCCTAATCCTAACCCTAACCCTTACCCTTACCCTAACCCTAACCCTAACCCTAAAACTAACACTTACCCTTACCCTAACCCTATCCCTAACCCTAAACCTTACCCTTGCCCTAACCCTAACCCTAAACCTAAACCTAACCCTAACCCTAACCCTAACACTTACTCTTACCGTAACCCTACCCCTAACCCTAACCCTAATCCTAACACATACCCGAACCCTAAACCTAACCCAAACCCTTACTCTTACCCTAACCCTAACCCTAAACTTAACCCCTAACCCTAACCCTAACCCTTATCCTTACCCTAACACTAACTCTCACTCTAACCCTAACCCTAACACTTACCCTAACCCTAACCCTAATCCTAATTCTTACTCTTGCCCTAACCCTAACCCTAAACTTAACCCCAAACCTAAACCTAACCCTAAATCTAACACTTATACTAACACTTACCCTAACCCTAACACCAACCCTAACTCTTACCCTAACCCTAACCCTAACATTTACACTTACCCTAACCTCAACCTAACCCTTAACCTAACCCTCACCCTAACCCTAAACACGAAACCTAACCAGTAACCTAACCCTAACCCTAAACCTAACTTTTACACTTACCGTAACCGTAACCCTAAACCTAACCCTAACCCTAACCTTAACCCTAACCCTTAGCCTAACCCTAACCCTAATCCTAACCCTAACCCTTACCCTTACCCTAACCCTAAAACTAACACTTGCCCTTACCCTAAACCTATCCATAACCCTAAACCTTACCCTTGCCCTAACCCTAACCCTAAACCTAAACCTAACCCTAACCCTAACCCTAACCCTTACTCTTACCGTAACCCTACCCCTAACCCTAACCCTAATCCTAACACTTACCCGAACCCTAAACCTAACCCTAACCCTTACTCTTACCCTAACCCTAACCCTAAACTTAACCCCAAACCTAAACCTAACTCTAACCCTAACCCTTACCCTAACACTTACCCTAATCCTAACCCTAACCTAACACTTACCCTTACCCTAACCCTTACCCTAACCCTTACCCTAACCCTAACCCTAAACCTAATCCTTACCCTTACCCTAACCTTAACCCTAACCCTAACCCTAATCCTTACCCTAAACCTACCCCTAACCTTAATCCTAACCCTTTCCCTAACCCTAAGCTAACCCTAAATCTAATACTTACCCTTACCCTAACCCTAACCCTAACCCTAACCTAACCCTAACCCTAACCCTAACCCTTACCGTAACCCTAACCTTACCCTTACCCTAACCCTAACCCTAAACCTAACCCCAACCCTAACCCTAACAGTACCACCTAAACCTAACCTTAACCCTTACCCTTACCCTAACCCTAACCCTAACCCTACCCTAACCCTAACCCTAACCCTAA
>JANJXV010000479.1:82500-92500 GCA_024803745.1 Megascapheus bottae
AAACCCTAACCTTACCCTAAACATAACCGTAATTC
This sequence comes from Megascapheus bottae, assembly GCA_024803745.1. NCBI lineage: Eukaryota > Metazoa > Chordata > Mammalia > Rodentia > Geomyidae > Megascapheus > Megascapheus bottae. The sequence goes on from JANJXV010000479.1 coordinate 82,536, forward strand.
TTACCCTAAACCTAACCCTAACCCTTACCCTTACCCTAACTCTAACCCTAAAACTAACCCTAAACCTAACCCTAACCCTAAACCCTAACCTTACCCTAAACATAACCCTAGCTTTTACCCTAACCTAACCCTAACCCTAACCCTAAACCCGACCCTCACCTTAATTCTAACCCTAACCCTAACCCTTACCCTTACCCTAACGCTAACCCTAAAACAAATCCTAACCCTAAACCTAACCCTAACTCATAACGTTACCCTAAACCTAACCCTAATCTTAGCCCAACCCTTAACTTTACCCTACCCCTAGCCCTAAACCTAACCCTAACACTAACCCTAATCCTAACCCTGAACCTAACCCTAACCCTAATCATAAACCTAACTCTTACCCTTACCCTAACCCTAACCCTAACCCTAAACCTAATCCTAACCCTAACCTTAACCCTAACCCTTACACTTACCCTAACCCTAACCCTAACCCAAACCCTAAACATAACCCTAACCCTAACCCTTACCCTTACCCTAACCCTAACCCTAAACTTAACCCTAAACCTTATCCTTACCCTCACCCTAAACCTAACCTTAAATTTAACCCTAACCCTAACCATAACGCTAACCTTAACCCTAACCCTTATCCTTACTCTAACCCTAACCTTAAACCTAACCCTAACCCAACCCTAAATTTAACCCTTACCCTTACCCTAACCCTAACCCTAACCTTAAACCTAACCCTTACCCTTACCCTAACCCTAACCATAACCCTAAACCTAACCCTAACCCTAACCCTTACCCTTACCCTAACCCAAAACCTAACCCTAACCCTATTTCTTACCCTTACCCTAAACCTAACCCTATACCTAACCCTAAACCTAACCCTAACCCTAACCCTAACCCTTACCCTTACCCTAACCCTAACCCTAACCCTAACCCTAAACCGTACCCTTACCCTAAACCTAACCCTAACTCTTACCCTAAACCTAACCCTAACCCTAACCCTAACCCTGACCCTTACCTTAACCCGAACCCTAACCCTAACCCTCCCTTTACCGTAACGCTAACCCTAAACCTAAACCTAACCCTAAACCTAAACCTAACACATACCCTTACACTATACCTACCCCTAATCCTAACCGTAACCCTAAACCTATCCCTAAACTAAACCTAACAATAACCCTAACACTTACCCTAACCATAACCGTAACCCCAACACTAAACCTAACCCTAACCCTAACCCTAACAATTACCCTAACACTAAACATAACCTTAACCCTTACCCGAACCCTAAACCTAACTCTAACCCTAACCCTAACCCTAATCCTTACCCTTACCCTAACCCTAAACCTTAACCTAACACTAACCCTAACCACTAACTCTAACACTTAACCTAACCCTAACCCTAACCCTAACCCTTACCCTTACCCTAACCCTAAACCTAACTCTAACCCTAACCCTAACCCTAATCCTAACCCTAACCCTAACCAAACACATACCCTTACCCTAACCCTAACAGTAACAGTAACCATAATGCTAAACCCAACCCTAACCCTAACCCTACCCCTATCCCTAAACCTTACCCTAACTCTAACCCTTACCCTTACCCTAACAACAACCCTAACCTTAAGCCCAATCTTAAACTTAACCCTAACCCTAACCTTAACTCTAACCCTAAAACTAACCCTAACCCTTACAATTACCCTAAACCTAAACCTAAACCTAATCCTAACCCTAAACCTATCCATAAACATAACCCTAATCCTTACCCTTACCCTTACCCTAACCCTAACCCTAACACTAAACCTTAACCTTACCCTAAACCTAACCCTAACTCTTACCCTAACCCTAACCCGAACCCTAACCCTAAACCTGACCCTTACCTTAATCCTATCCCTAACCCTAACCCTTACCCTTACGCTAACGCTAACACTAAGACTAACCCTAACCCTAAACCTAACCCTAACAAATACCCTTACCCTAAACCTAACCCTAAGCCTAACCGTAACCCTGAACCTAACCCTAAACCTAACCCTAACAATAACCCTAACCATTACCCTAAACCTAACCTTAACCCCAACACTTAACCTACCCTAACCCTAAACCTAACCTTAACCCTAACCCTTACCCTTACCCTAACCCTAACCATAACCCTAAACCTAACCCTGACCCTAACCCTAACGCTTACCCTTACCCTAACCCAAACCATAACCCTAACCCTATCCTAACCCTTACCCTAAACCTAACCCTATACTTAACCCAAAACCTAACCCTAACACTAACCCTAACCTAACCATTACCCTTACCCTAACCCTAACCATAACCCTAACCCTAACCATAAACCTTACCCTTACCCTAACCCTAACCCTAACTCTTAACCTAAACCTTACCCTAACCCTAACCCTAACCCTGACCCTTACCTTAACCCTAACACTAACCCTAACCCTCCCCTTTCCCTAACGCTAACCCTAAACCTAAACCTAACCCTAAACCTAAACCTAACATATACCTTACACTAAACCTAACCCTAATCCTAAACGTAACCCTAAACCTATCCCTAAACTAAACCTAACAATAACTCTAACACTTACCCTAACCCTAACCTTAACCCCAACACTAAACCTAACCCTAACCCTAACCCTAACACTTACCCTTACCCTAACCCTAACCCTAAACTTAACCCCAACGCTAAACCTAACCCTAACCCTAACCCTTACCCTAACACTTACCCTAACCCTAACCCTAACCCTAAACCTAACACTTACCCTTACCCAAACCCTAACCCTAACCATAACCCTTACCCTAACCATAACCCTAAGCCTAACCCTAACACTTACCCTAATACTAAACCTAACCTTAACCCTTACCGGAACCCTAACCCTAACCCTAACCTTACCCTAACGCTAAGCCTAACAACTAACCCTAACTCTTAACCTAACCCTAACCCTAACCCTTACCCTTACCCTAACCCTAAACCTAACTCTAACCCTAACCCTAAACCTAACCCTAACCTTTACCCTAACCCTAACCCTAACCCTTACCCTAACCCTAACCTTAACCCTAATCATAACCCTAACCCTAACCAAACACATACCCTTACCCTAACCCTAACAGTAACAGTAACCGTAATGCTAAACCTAACCCTAACCCTAACCCTAAACCTAACCCTAAACCTTACCCTAACCCTAACACTTACCCTTACCCTAACACCAACACTAACCTTAGCCCCAATCTTAAACCTAACCCTTACCCTAACTTTAACTCTAACCCTAAAACTAAACCTAACCCTTACAATTATCCTAAACCTAAACCTAATCCTAATCCTAATCCTAACCCTAAACCTAACCCTAACCATAACCCTAACCCTTACCCTTACCCTTACCTTAACCCTAACCCTAACCCTAAACCTTACCCTTACCCTATACCTAACCCTAACTCTTACCCTAACCCTAACACTAACCCTAACCCTAAACCTGACCCTTAACTTAATCCTATCCCTAACCCTAACCCTTACCATTACCTTAACGCTAACCCTAAAACTAACCCTAACCCTAAACCTAACCATAACAAATACCCTTACCCTAAACCTAACCCTAAGCCTAACCGTAACCCTGAACCTAACCCTAAACCTAACCCTAACAATAACCCTAATCCTTACCATAAACCTAACCATAACCCCAACACTAAACCTACCCTAACCCTAACCCTATCCCTAACCCTTACCCTAACCCTAACCCTAAACTTAACCCTGACCCTAAACCTAACCCTAACCCTCACACTTACCCTAACACTTACCCTAATCCTAACTCTAACCCTAACACTTACCCTTATCCTAACCTTACTCTAACCCTAACCCTAACCCTAATCCTTACCCTAACCCTAACCCTAACACTAATCCTTACCCTTTCTCTAACCCTAACCCTGACCCTAACCCTAACCCTTACCCTTACCCTAACCCTAACCCTAAACCTAACAATAACCCTTACCCTTTCCCTAACCCTAACCCTAACCCTAACCCAACTCTAAACTTAACCCTTACCCTTACCCTAACCCTAACCCTAAACCTAAGCGTATCCCTTACCCTTACCCGATCCCTAACCCTAAACCTAACCCTAACCTTAACCCTAACACTTACCCTCACCCTTACCCTAACCCTAACCCTAAACCTAACCCTAAACCTAACCCTAACCCTTACCCTTGCCCTAACCCAAACCCTAACCCTAACCCTATCCCTTACCCTTACCTAAACCTAACCTTAAACCTAACCCTAACCCTAAACCTAAACCTAACCCTAACCCTTACCCTTACCCTAACCCTAAACCTAACCCTAACCCTTACCCTTACACTAAACCTAACCCTATCTCTTAACCTAAACCTAACCCTAACCCTAACCCTGACCCTTACCTTAACCCTAACGCTAACCCTAACACATACCCTTACCCTAAACCTAACACTAATCCTAAACCTAACCCTAAAGCTAACCCTAAACAAACTCTAACAATAATCCTAACCCTTACCCTAACCCTAACCTTAACCCTAACACTAAACCTAACCCTAACCCTAACACTTACCCTTACCCTAACACTAACCCTAAACTTAACCCCAAACCTAAACATAACCCTAACCCTAACCTTTACCCTAACACTTAACCTAACCATAACCCTAACCCTAACGCTAACACTTACCCTTACCCTAAAACTAACCCTAACCCTTAGCCTAACCCTAACCGTTAACCCTAACACTTACCCTAACGCTAAACCTAACCTTAACCCTTACCCGAACCCTAACCCTAACCCTAACCTTACCCTAATCCTAACCCTAACCCTAACCCTTAACCCTAACCCTTAACCTGACCCTAACCCTAACCCTAACCCTTACGCTTACGCTAACCCTGAACCTAACTCTAACCCTAACCCTAACCCTAACCCTAACCTTTACCCTAACCCTAACCCTAACTCTTACCCTAACCCTCACCCTAACCCTAACCCTAACCTTAACCCTAACCCTAACCCTAACCCTTACCAAACACATACCCTTACCCTAACACTAAACGTAATCCCAACTGTAACACTAAACCTAACCCTAACCCTAACCCTAACCCTAACCCTAGACCTTACCCTTACCCTAACCCCAACCCTAACATTAACCCCAACCCTAAACCTAACACTAACCCTAACTCTAAACCTTACCCTTACCCTAACCCTAACCATAAGCCTAACACTAACCCTAACCCTAACCCTTACCCTAACCCTAACCCTAATCCTAACCCTAACCTTACTCTTACCCTAAACCGAACCCTACCCTAAACCTAACCCAAACTCTTACCTTAATACTAACCCTTACACTTACCCTAACCCTAACCCTAAACCTAAACCTAACCCTCAACCTAACCGTGACCTTAAAACTAACCCTAACCCTAACCCTAACCCTAACCTCAACCCTAACCCTTATCCTTACCCTAATCCTAACCCTAACCCTAACCTTAACCTTAACCCTAAACTTACCCTTACCCTAACCCTAACACTAAACCTAAACCTAACCGTGACCCTAAACCTAACGCTAACCCTAACCCTAACCCTAAACCTAATCCTACCCCTAACCCTAACCCTAACCCTAACCCTAACACTTACCCTAACCCTGACCCTAACCCTAACCCTTAACCTCACCCTAACCCTAACCCTAAACTTAATCCCAACCCTAAACCTAAAGCTAACCCTAAGCGTTACCCTAACACTTACCCTAACCCTAACACTAACCCTAACACTTACACTTACCCTAACCCTAATCCTAACCCTTACCCTAACCCTAATCCTAACCCTAACCATAACACTTACCCTAACCCTAACCCTAACCCTAACCCTTATCCTAACACTAACCCTAACCCTTACCCTAACCCAAACCCTAACCCTAACCGCTAACCCTAACAATTAACCTAACCTTAACCCTAACCCTAAACCTAACCCTTACTCTTACGATAATCCTAACTCTAAACCTAACCCTAACCCTAACCCTAAGCCCAAACCCTAACCCTAACTCTAACCCTAACACTTTCCCTTATCCTAACCCTTACACTTACCCTAACCCTAAACCTAACCCTAACCCTTTCCATTACCCTAATGCTAAACCTAACCCTAACCCTTAACCTTACCCTTACCCTAAACCAAACCCTAACCCTTACCCTAAACCTAACCATATACCTGACCCTTACCCTTACCTGAACCCTAACCCTAACCCTAACACTTACACTTATCCTAAGGCTAAACCTAACCATAACTCTAACCCTAACCCTAACCCTAAACCTTACCCTAACACTAACCCTAACCCTAACCCTTACTCTTACCCTAAACCTAAATCTAACCTTAAGTCCAACCCTAAACCTAACCCTAACACTAATCCTAACCCTTACCCTTACCCTAACCATAAACCCAACCCTAACCCTAACCCTAACCCTTACACTAACCCTAACCCTAATCCTAACCCTAACCCTTATCCTTACCCTAACCCTAAACCTAACCCTAACCCTAACACTAACCCTAACCCTAAACTTAACCCAAATCCTTATACTTACCCTAACCCTAGACCTAACCCTAACCCTAAACCTAACCCTAACTCTAAACGTAACCCTTACCCTTACCCTAACCCTAAACCTAAACCTAACCCTAACCCTAAACCTAAACCTAACCCTAACCCTAACAATAACCCTAAACTTAACCATAACCCTTACCCTTACCCTAATCCTAACCCTAACCCTACCCCTTACCCTAACCCTAACCCTAACCCTTACCCTTATCATAACCTTAACCCTAACCTTTACCCTAACCCTAACACTAACCCCTAACCATAACCGTAACCCTAACCATAACACTAACCCTAACCCTAACCGGAACCCCTAACCCTAACCCTAACCATTACACTTTACCCTAACCCTAACCCTAACCCTAACCCTAACACTCACCCTAACCATAACCCTAACCCTAACCCTTACCCTTACCCTAACCCTAACCCTAAACCTAAAACTTACCCTAACCCTAACCGTTAACCAAACACTTACCCTAACCCTAACCCTAACCCTAACCCTTAACCTAACCCTAACCCTAACCCTAACCCTAAACTTTACCCTAACCCTACCACTAACCCTTACCCTAACCCTCAACCTAACCCTAACCCTAACCTTAACCCTTACCCTAACCCTAACCCTAACCAAACACATACCCTTACCCTAACACTAAACCTAACCCTAACCGTAACGCTAAACCTAACCCTAACCCTAACCCTAACCCTAACCCTTGACCTTACCCTTACCCTAACCCCAAACCTAACCTTAACCCCAACCCTAAACCTAACACTAATCCTAACTCTAACCCTTACCCTTACCCTAACCCTAACCGTAAGCCTAACACTAACCCTAACCCTAACCCTAACCCTTACCCTAAACCTAACCCTAATCCTAACCCTAACCTTACAGTTACCCTAACCCGAACCCTAACCCTAACCCTAACCCTAACCCTAACCTTAACCCTAACCCTTATCCTTACCCTAACCCTAACCCTAAACCTAACCTTAACCTTAACCCTAAACCTTTCCCTTACCCTAATCCTAACCCTAAACCTAAACCTAACCCTAACACTAACCCTAACTCTAACCCTAACCCTAACCCTAACCCTAACCCTTACCCTAACCCTGACCCTAACCCTAACCCTTACCCTTACCCTAACCCTAAACCTAAACTTAACCCTAACCCTAAACCTAACACTAACCCAACCCTTACCCTAACACTTACCCTAACCCTAACCCTAACCCTAACACTTACCCTTACCCTAACCCTAATCCTAACCCTTACCCTAACCCTAACACTAACACTAACACTTACCCTAAACCTAACCCTAACCCTTACCCTAACCCTAACCCTAACCTTAACCCTCAGCCTAACCCTGACCTTACACATAACCCTAACCCTAACCCTAACCCTAACCCTAACCTTAACCCTAACCCTTATCCTTACCCTAACCCTAACCCTAAACCTAACCTTAATCTTAACCCTAAACCTGTCCCTTACCCTAATCCTAACCCTAAACCTAACCCTAACACTAACCCTAACTCTAACCCTAACCCTAACCCTAACCCTAACCCTTACCCTAACCCTGACCCTAACCCTAACCCTTACCCTAACACTAACACTAACCCTAACCCCTAACCCTAACCCTAACCCTAACCCTAACCCTAAACCTAACACTAACCCAACCCTTACCCTAACACTTACCCTAACCCTAACCCTAACCCTAACACTTACCCTTACCCTAACCCTAATCCTAACCCTTACCCTAACACTAACACTAACACTAACACTTACCCTAAACCTAACCCTAACCCTAACCCTAACCCTAACCCTAACCTCTAACCCTAACCCTTAGCCTAACCTTAACCCTAACCCTAACCCTAACCCTAACCCTACCCTAACCCTAAACCTAACTCTAACCCTAACCCTAACCCTAACCCTAACCCTAAACCTTACCCTAACCCTCACACTAACCCTAACCTAACCCTAACCCTAACCCTAACCTAACCCTAACCCTAACCCTAACCCTAACCCTAAACCTAAACCTTGCCCTTACTCTAACCCTAACCCTAAACCTATCACTAACACTAACACTAACCCTAAACCTAACCCTTACTCTTACGCTAATCCTAACCCTAAACCTAACCCTAACCCTAACCCTAAGATCAAACCCTAAACCTAAAACAAACCCTAACCCTTACCCTTATCCTAACCCTAAACCTAACCTTAACCCTAAGCCCAAACCCTAAGCCTAAAACAAACCCTAACACTTAACCTTATCCGAACCCTAACCCTAACCCTAAAACTTAGCCTTACCTTAACCCCTACACTAACCCTAACCCTAACCCTTACCCTAACCATAACAATAACCCTAAACTTAATCCTAAACCTTACCCTTGCCCTAACCCTAACCCTAACCCTACCCCTTACCCTAACCCTAACCCTAACACTAACCCTTACCCTTACTAAAACCTTAACCCTAACCTTAACCCTAACCCTAACACTAACCCCTAACCATAACTGAAACCCTAAACCTAACCCTAACGCTTACCATTAACCTAACCCTAACCGTAACCCCTAACCCTAACCCTAACCCTTACACTTACCCTAACCCTACCCCTAACCCTAACCATAACCCTAACACTTACCCTAACCCTAAACCTAACCCTAACCCTTACCCTTACCCTAACCCTAAACTTAACCCTAACACTTACCCTAACCCTAACTGTTAACCCTAACACTTAACCTAACCCTAAACCTAACCTTAACCCTTACCCGAACCCTAACCCTAACCCTAACCTTACCCTAACCCTAACCCTAATCCTAACCCCTAAACCTATCCCTTAACCTAACCCTAACCCTAACCCTAACCCTTACCCTTACCCTAACCCTAAACCTAACTCTAACCCTAACCCTAACCGTAACCCTAACCCTAACCCTTACCCTAACTCTCACCCTAACCCTAACCCTAACCTTAATCCTAACCCTAACCCTAACCCTAACCAAACACATACTCTTACCCTAACACTAAACCTAACCCTAACTGTAACACTAAACCTAACCCTAACCCTAACCCTAGACCTTACCCTTACCCTAACACCAATCTTAACCTTAACCCCAAACCTAAACCTAAAACTAACCCTAACTCTAACCCTTACCCTTACCCTAACCCTAACCGTAAGCCTAACACTAACCCTAACCTTAACCATAACCCTAACTCTAACCCTAACCCTAACCCGAACCCTAACGCTAAACCTAACCCTAACTCTAACCTTAACCCTAACCCTTACCTTTACCCTAACCCTAACCCTAACCCTCACCCTAACCCTGACCTTAAACATAACCCTAACCCTAACCCTAACCCTAACCTTAACCCTAACCCTTATCCTTACCCTAACCCTAAAGCTAAACCTAACCTTAA
>JANJXV010000479.1:97500-122500 GCA_024803745.1 Megascapheus bottae
CTAAACCTAACCCTTACCCTAACCCTAACCCTAATCCTAACCCTAACCTTACCCTTACCCTAACCCGAACCCTAACCCTAAACATAACCCTAACTCTAACCATGACCCTAACCCTTACCCTTACCCTAACCATAAGCCTAACCCTAACCCTCACCCTAATCCTGACCTTAAACATAACCCTAACCCTAACCCTAACCCTAACCTTAACCCTAATCCTTATCCTTACCCTAACCCTAACCCTGAACCCAACCTTAACCTTAACACTAAACCTTTCCCTTACCCTAACCCTAACCCTAAACCTAACCCTAACCCTAAACCTAACCCTAACTCTAACCCTATCACTAACCCTAACCTAACCCTAACCCTACCCGAACCCTAACCCTTACCCTTACCCTAACCCTAACCCTAAACTTAACCCCAACCCTAAACCTAACCCTAACGCTAACCCTTACCCTAACACTTACCCTAACCCTAACCCTAACACTTACACTTACCCTAACCCTAATCCTAACCCTTACCCTAACCCTAACCCTAACCCTTACCCTAACACTTACCCTAACCCTAACCCTAACCCTAACACTAACACTTACCTAAACCTAACCCTAACCCTAACCCCTAACCCTAACCCTTAGCCTAATCTTAATCCTAACCCTAACCCTACCCCTTATCCTTACCCTAACCCTAAACCTAACTCTAACCCTAAACCTAACCCTAACCCTAAACCTTACCCTAACCCTTACACTATCCCTTACCCTAACCCTAAACCTAACCCTAACTTAACCATAACCCTAACCTTAACTCTAACCTTAACCATAACCCTAAACCTATCACTAACCCTAACACTAACCCTAAACCTACCCCTTACTCTTACGCTAATCCTAACCCTAAACCTAACGTTAAACCTAACCCTAAGCCCAAACCCTAACCCTAACCCTAACCCTTACCTTATCCTAACCCTAACAGTAACACTAAAGCTTAGCCTTACCTTAACCCCTACCCTAAACCTACCCCTTACTCTTACGCTAATCCTAACCCTAAACCTAACCCTAACCCTAACACTAAGCCCAAACCCTAACCCTAACCCTAACCCTAACCCTAAACCTAACCTTAACCCTAACCCTTTCCCTTACCCTAACGCTAAACTAACCCTAACCATTAACCTTACCCTTACCCTAAACCAAACCCTAAGCCTTAACCTATACCTAACCCTAAACCTTACCCTTACCCTTACCTTAACCATAACCCTAACCCTAACCCTTACCCTTATCCTAAGGCTTAACCTAACAGTAACTCTAACCCTAACCCTAACCCTAAACCTTACCCTGACACTAACCCTAACGCTAACCCTAAACCTTACCCTTACCCTAACCCTAAATCTAACCTTAACCCCAACTCTAAACCTAACCCTAACCCTAACCCTTACCCTTACCCTAACCCTCAACCTAACACTAACCCTAACCCTAATCTTAACCCTAACCCGTATACTTACCCTAACCCTAACGCTAACCCTAAACCTAACCGTAACCCTAACCCTAACCCTTACCCTTACCCTAACCCTAAACCTAACCCTAACGCTAACCCTAACCCTTACCCTAACCCTAAACCTAAACCTAACCCTAACCCTAACCCTTACCCTAACCCTAACCCTAATCCTAACCCTAACCCTTACCCTTACCCTAACCCTAACCCTAACCCTAACCCTAACCTTAACCCTAACCCTTATACTTACCCTAACCCTAAACCTAACCCTAACCCTAAAGCTAACCCTAACCCTAAACCTAACCCTTACCCTTACCCTAAGCCCAACCCTAAACCTAACCCTAACCCTAACAATAACCCTAAATTTAAACCTAACCCTTACCCTTACCCTAAACCTAACCCTAACCCTACCCCTTACCCTAACCCTAACCCTAACCGTTACCCTTACCATAACCTTAACCCTAACCTTAACCCTAACCCTAACACTAACCCCTAACCCTAACCGTAAACCTAACCCTAACCCTAACGCTTACCAATACCCTAAACTTAACCCTAACACTTATACTTACCCTAACCCTAAACCTAAACCTAACCCTAACCCTAACCCAAACCCTAACCCTAACCCTAACCCTTACCCTTACCCTAACCCTAACCCTAAACTTAACCCCAACCCTAAACCTAAACCTAACACTAACCCTTACCCTAACACTTAGCCTAAACCTAACCCTAACCCTAACCCTAATCCTAACCCAAACACTTAACCTAACCCTAACCGTAACCCTAACCATTACCCTTACCCTAACCCTAAACCTAAACCTAACCCTAACTCTTACAATTACCCTAAACCTAAACCTAAACCTAACCCTAACCCTTAACCTAACACTAAACCTAACCCTAACTGTAACGCTAAACCTAACCCTAACCCTAACCCTAACCCTAACTCTAGGCCTAACCCTTACCCTTATCCTAACGCTAAACCTAACCCTAACCCTAACCTTAATCCTAACACGTACCCTTACCTAACCCTAAGCCTAACCCTAACTTTAACCGTAAACCTAACCCTAAACCGAACCCTAACCCGAACCCTAACCCTTACCCTAACCCTAAACTTAACCCCAACACTAAACCTAAACCTAACCCAAATCCAACCCTTACCTTTACCCTAATCCTAACCCTAAACCTAACCCTAACCCTAACACTTACCCTTACTCTAACCCTAACCCTAATCATAAACCTAACCCATACCCTTACCCTAACCGTAACCGTAACCCTAACCCTAACCCTAACCCTAACCTTAACCCTAACACTTATCCTTACCCTAACCCTAACCCTAAACCTAACCCTAAACCTAATCCTAACCCTTACCCTTACCCTTACCCTAACCCTAACCCTAAATGTAACCCTAAATCTTACACTTACCCTCACCCTACCCTAAACTTAAACCGAAACCTAACCCTAACCCCAACGCTAATTTTAACCCTAATCCTTATCCTTACCCTAACCCTAACCCTAACCCTAACCTTAATCCTAACCCTAAACCGAACCCTAACCCTAACCCTAACCCTAACCCTTACCCTAACCCTAACCTTAACCCCAACACTAAACCTAACCCTAACCCAAACCCAACCCTTACCTTTACCCTAACCCTAACCCAAAACCTTACCCTAACCCTAACCCTAACCCTTGCCCTTACCCTAACACTAACCATAACCTTAACCCTAACCCTAAACTTTACCCTAACCCTAACCCTCACCCTTACTCTAACCCTAACCCTAACCTTAACCCTAACCCTAACCCTAACCAAACACATACCCTTACCTTAACCCTAATAGTAACAGTAACCGTAACTCTAAACCTAACCCTATCCCTATCCGTAACCCTATCCCTTACCCTAAACCTAACCCTAAGCCTAACCCTAACCCTAAACCTAACACTTACCCTAACCCTAACCCTAATCCTAACCCTAATCCTTACCCTTACCCTAACCCTAACCCTTAACCTAAACCTAACCCTAACTCTCACCTTAACCCTAACCCTTACCATTACACTAACCATAACACTAACCCTTACCCTCACCCTAACACTAAACTTAAACCTAACCCTAACCGTAACCCTAACCGTAACCTTAACCATAACCCTTACCCTTACCCTAACCCTAACCCAAACCATAATCTAACCCTCACCCTAAACCTAATCCTAACCCTCACCCTAAACATAACCCTTACCCTTACCCTAAACCTAACACTAAACCTAACCCTAACCCTTACCCTAACCCTAACCTTAACCCTTACTTTTACCCTAACCCTAACCCTAAACATAAACGTAACCCGAAACTTAACCCTCAACCTAACCCTAACCCTTACACTTACCCTAACCCTAACCCTAACCCTAACCCTAACCCTTACCTTAACACTAACCCTAAACCTAACCCTTACCCCTACCCTAACCCTAACCCTAAACTTAACCCCAACCCTAAACCTAACCCTAACCCTAACCCTTACCCCAACACTTACCCTAACCCTAACCCTAATCCTAACACTTACCCTTACCCTAACCCTAATCCTATCCCTTACCCTTACCCTAACCCTATCCCTAACCCTAACACTTTCCCTAACCTTAACACTAACCCTTACCCTAACCCTAACCCTAACCCTAACCCTTACCCTAACCCTAACCCTAACCCTAACCTTAACCCTAACCCTAACCCTAACCAAACACATACCCTTACCTTAACCCTAATAGTAACAGTAACCGTAACTCTAAACCTAACCCTATCCCTATCCGTAACCCTATCCCTTACCCTAACCCTAACCCTAAGCCTAACCCTAACCCTAACCCTAACCCTTACCCTAACCCTAAACCTAAACCTAACCCTAAACCTAACCCTAACCCTAATCCTAACCCTAACCCTTACCCTTATCCGAACCCTATCCCTAACCCTAACACTTACCCTTACCCTAACCCATACCCTAACCCTAATCCTAAACCTAACGCAAACCCTAACCCTAACCCTAACCCTAACCCTTCCCCTAACCCTAAACCTAATCCTAAACCTAACACTTGCCCTTACACAAACCCTAACCCTAACCCAAAACCTAAACCTAAACCTAAACTTAACCCTCACCCTTACCCTTATCCTAACCCTAACCCTAACCCTAAACCTAACAATAACCCTAAACCTAACCCTTACCCTTACCCTAACCCTAACACTAAACCTAACCCTAACCCTTACCCTTACCTCACCCTAACACTAAACCTAACCCTAACTTTGACCCTAACCCTTATTCTTACCCTAACCCTGACCCTAACCCTAAACCTAACCCTAACCCTAAACTTAACACTTACCCTTGCCCTAACCATACCCCTAACCCTGAACCGATCCCTAACCCTAACCCTAACACTTACCCTTACACTAAACCTAACCCTAACCCTTACCCTTACCTTAAACCTAACCCTAACAATAACCCTAACACTTACCCTAACCCTAACCTTAACCCCAACGCTAAACCTAACCATAACCCTAACCCTAACCCTTACCCTTACCCTAACCCTAACACTAAACTTAACCCCAACCCTAAACCTAACCCTAACACTAACCCTTACCCTAACACTTACCCTAACCCTAACCTAATACTAACCCTTACCCTTACCCTAACCCTAACCCTAAACCTAACCCTAACCCTTACCCTTACACTAACCCTAACCCTTTACCTAAACATTACCCTTACCCTAAACCTAACCCTATCCCTAACCCTAAACCTAACCCTTACCCTAAACCTAACCCTAACCCTAACCCTTACCATTAACCTAACCCTAAACCTAACCCTAACCCTAACCCTAAGCCTATCCATTTCATTTACCCTAACTCTAAACCTAACCCTAACTCTTAAACTTACTCTTACCCTAAACCTAACGCTAACCCTTACCCTAAACCTAACCCAAACCCTAACCCTTACCATTACCTTAACCCTAACCCTAACCCTAACCCTTACACTTACCCTATCGCTAACCCTAACCCTAACCCTAATCCTTACCCTAACCCTCAACCTTACCCTTATCCTAACCCTAATGCTAACCTTAACCCTAAACCTAACCCTAACCCCTAAACCGAAACGTAAACCTAACCCTAACCCTAACCCTTACCATTACCCTAACCCTAACCATAAAACTTACCCTAACCCTAACCCTAAACCTAACCCTAATCCTTACCCTAACCCTAACCCTAATCCTTACCCTTTCCTTAACCCTAACCCTAACCCTAACCCTTACCCTTACCCTAACCCTAACCCTACACCTAACCCTAAACCTAACCTTTAACCCTAACTTTACCCTTACCCTAACCCTAACCCTAAACATATCCCTAACCCTATCTAACCCCAACCCTTACGCTTACCCTAAACCTAACCCTAAACCTAACCCTAACCCTAACCCTAACACGAACACCTACCCTAACCCTAACCCTTACCCTTCCCCTAACCCTAACCCTAACCCTAACCCTAAACTTTACACTTACCCTAAACCTAATCCTAACCCTTACCCTAAACCTAACCCTAAACCTAACCCTAACCCTTACCCTTACCTTAATCCTAACCCTAACCCTAAACCTTAACCTTATCCTAATGCTAACACTAACCCTAACACTAACCCTAACACATACCCTTACACTAACCCTAACCCTAACCCTAACCATAACCCTTACCCTAACCGTAAACTTAACCCCAACACTAAACCTAACCCTAACCTTAACCCTAACACTTGAACTTACACTAACCCTAACCCTAAACCTAACCCTAACCCTAACCCTAACCCTTACCCTAACCCTAACCCTAACCCAAAACCTAAACCTAACCATAAACTTAAGCCTAACCCTTACACTTACCCTAACCCTAACCCTAACCCTTAACCTAACCCTAACCCTAAACCTAACCCTTACCCTTACCCTAACCCTAACCCTAACCCTAACCCTAACCCTTACCCTTACCTCACCCTAACCCTAACCCTAACCCTAACTTTGACCCTAACCCTTATTCTTACCCAAACCCTGACCCTAACCCTAAACCTAACCCTAACCCTAAACTTAACCCTAACCCTTACCCTTACCCTAACCCTAACCCTAACCCTAACCCTAACCCTAATCCTTACCCTAACCATAACCCTAACCCTAACCCTTACCCTTACCCTAACCCTAACCCTAAACATAACCCTAACACTAACCCTAACGCTAACCTTAACCCTAACCATAACCCTAACCATAACCTTACCCTTACCCAAACCCTAACCCTAAACCTAACCCTAACCCTATCTAACTCTAACCCTTACAATTACCCTAACCCTAACCCTAAACCTAACCCTAACCCTAACCCTAACCCTAACACCTAACCCTAACCATTACCATTACCCTAACCCTAACCCTGACCTTAACCCTAACCCAAAACCTTACCCTTACCCTAAACCTAACCCTAACCCATACCCTAAACCTAACCCTAACCCTAACCCTAACCCTAACACATACCCTTACCCAGCCCTAAACCTAACCCTAACCCTAACAATAACTCTAACTCTAAACCAAACCACAAACCTAACCCTAACCCTAAACCTAACCCGTACCCTAAACCTAACCTTAACCGCAACACTAAACCTAACCCTAAACTTAACCCTAAACCTTACCTTACCCTTACCCTAACACTAAACCTAACCCTAACCCTAACCCCAAGCCTAACACATACCCTAACCCTAACCCTATTCCTAAACCTAACCCTTACCCTTACCCTAACCCTAACTCTAACCCTAACCTTAACCCTAAACCTTACCCTTACACTAATCCTAACACTAACCCTTACTCTAACTCTAAGCCTAACCTTAACCCAAACCCTTACCTTTACCCTAACCCTAACCCTAACCTTAACCCTAACCCTAACCCCTAACAATAACCGTAACTCTAACCCTAAACCCTAACAATAACCGTAAATATAACCCTAACATTAACGCTTACCCTTACCCTAACCCTAAAACTAACTCTAACCCTAACCCTAACCCTAATCCTTACCCTTTCCCTAACCGTAACCCTAACCCTAACCCTTACCCTTACCCTAACCCTAACCCTAAACCTAACCCTAAACCTAACCGTAACCCTAACCTTAACCCTAACCCTAACCCTAACCCTAACCTTACCCTTACGC
Source organism: Megascapheus bottae (assembly GCA_024803745.1). Lineage (NCBI taxonomy): Eukaryota > Metazoa > Chordata > Mammalia > Rodentia > Geomyidae > Megascapheus > Megascapheus bottae. Next base: position 105,159 of record JANJXV010000479.1, read on the forward strand.
TAACCCTAACCCTAAACCTAACCCTAACCCTATCTAACCCTAACCCTTACAATTACCCTAATATTAACCCTATACCTAACCCTAACCCTAACCCTAACCCTAACACCTAACCCTAACCCTAACCCTTACCCTTGCCCTAACCCTAACTCTGCCCCTAACCCTAACCCAGAACCTTACACTTACTCTAAACCTAACCCTAACCCTTACCTAAACCTAACCCTAACCCTAACCCTAACCCTTACCCTTACCCTTACCTTAACACTAACCCTAACCCTAACCATACCCTTACCCTAATGCTAACCCTAAACCTAACCCTAACCCTAACACATACCCTTACCCTAACCCTAACCCTAACCCTAACCCTAACTCTAACGCTAAACCTATCCCTAAACCTAACCCTAACCCTAACACTTACCCTAAACCTAACCTTAACCCCAACACTAAACCTAACCTTAAACTTAACCCTAACCCTTAACCTTACCCTTAACCTAACCCTAAACCTAACCCTAACCCTAACCCCAAACCTAACCATTACCCTAACCCTAATCCTAAACCTAACACTTACCCTTACCCTTACCTCACCCTAAACCTAACTCTAACCCTAACCATAACCTGGACCCTAACCCTTATCCTTACCCTAACCCTAACCCTAAACCTAAACCTAACCCTAAACTTAACCGTTACCCTTACCCTAACCATAACCATAACCCTGAACCTAACCCTAACCCTAACCCTAACCCTAACCCTAACCCTTACCCTTACCATAACCCTAACGCTAACCCTAACCATAACCCTTACCCTAATCCTAAACCTAACCCTAATCCTTACCCTAACCCTAAACCTAACACTAATCCTTACCCTTTCCCTAACCCTAACCCTAACCCTAACCATTACCCTTACCCTAACCCTAACCCTAATCCTAACCCTAACACTAACCCTAACTTTAACCCTAACCCTAACCCTAACCCTAACCTTACACTTACACTAGTCTAACCCTAAACCTAACCCTAACTGTATCTAATCCTAAACCTTACCCTTACCCTAACCCTAATCCTAAACCTAACCCTAACACTCACCCTAACCCTAACACCTAACACTAACCCTTACCCTTACACTAACACTAACCCTAACCCTTACCCTTTGACCTAACCCTAACCCTAACCCTAACCCTAACCCTAACGGTAAACCTTATCCTTACCCTAACCCTAACCCTAAACCTAACCCTAAACTTAACCCTTACCCTTACCCGAACCATAACCCTAACCCTAAACTTAACCCTAACCCTAACCCTTACCCTTACCCTAACCCTAACCCTAATCCTAACCCTAACACTAACCCTAACCTTAACCCTAACCCTAACCCTAACCCTAACTGTATGTAATCCGACCCCTTACCCTTACCCTAACCCGAACCCTAAACCTAACCCTCACCCTAACACCTAACCCTCACCCTTACCCTTACCCTAACCCTAACCCTAAACCTAACCCTAAACTTAACCCCAACCCTTGCCCTAACCCTAACCCTAACTCTAACCCTTACCCTTACCCTAACCCTAACCGTAATCTTAACCCCAACCCTTACCCTAACCATAACCCTAACACTAACCCTAACCCTAAACTTAACCCTAACCCTAATACTAACCCTAACCCTTACCCTAACCCTAACCCTAATCCTAACCCTTACCCTTACCCTAAACCTAACCTTAACCTTAATGCTAACCCTAACCCTAACACTAACCCTTACCCTAACCCTAACCCTAACCCTAATCCTTACCCTAACCCTAACCCTTACCCTTTACCTAACCCTAACCCTAACCCTTACCCTTACCCTAACCCTAACCCTAACCCTTACCCTAAACCTAACCCTAACAATAACCCTAACACTTACCCTAACCCTAACCTTAACCCCAACACTAAACCTAACCTTAACCCTAACCGTAACCCTTACCCTTACCCTAACCCTAACCCTAAACTTAACCCCAACCCTAAACTTAACCCTAACACTATCCCTTACCCTAATACTTACCCTAACCCTAACCCTAATACTAAACCTAACCATTACACTAACCCTAACCCTAACCCTAACCCTAACAGTAACCCTTACCCTTATGCTAACCCTAACCCTAACCTTAACCCTAACCCAAGCCCTAACCCCTAAAAATAACCGTAACCCTAACCCTAACCCTAATGCTTACACTTACCCTAACCCTAACCCTAACACTTACCCTTACCCTAACCCTAACCCTAACCCTTACCCTAACCTTAACCCTAAACCTAACCCTAACACTTACCATAACCCAAACCCTAACCCTAACACTTATCCTTACCCTAAACCCTACCCTAACCAGAACCCTTACCATAAACCTAACCCTAACTCTTACCATTACCTTAACACTAAACTTAACCCTAACCCTAACCCTAACACCTAACCCTAACCCTAACCCTTACCCTTACCCTAACCCTAACTCTGCCCCTAACCCTAACCCAGAACCTTACACTTACTCTAAACCTAACCCTAACCCTTACCTAAACCTAACCCTAACCCTAACCCTAACCCTTACCCTTACCCTAACACTAACCCTAACCCTAACCCTAACCCTAACACATACCCTTACCCTAACCCAAACCCTAACCCTAACCCTAACTCTAACTCTAAACCTAACCCTAAACCTAACCCTAGCCCTAACCCTAACACTTACCCTAAATCTAACCTTAACCCCAACACTAAACCTAACCTTAAACTTAACCCTAACCCTTAACCTTACCTTTACCCTAACCCTAAACCTAACCCTAACCCTAACCCCAAACCTAACCCTTACCCTAACCCTAATCCTAAACCTAACACTTACCCTTACCCTTACCTCACCCAAAACCTAACTCTAACCCTAACCATAACCTGGACCCTAACCCTTATCCTTACCCTAACCCTAACCCTAACCCTAAACCTAAACCTAACCCTAAACTTAAACGTTACCCTTACCCTAACCATAACCATAACCCTGAACCTAACCCTAACCCTAACCCTAACCCTTACCCTTACCATAACCCTAACCCTAACCCTAACCATAACCCTTACCCTAACCCTAAACCTAACCCTAATCCTTACCCTAACCCTAAACCTAACACTAATCCTTACACTTTCCCTAACCCTAACCCTAACCCTAAACATTACCCTTACCCTAACCCTAACCCTAATCCTAACCCTAACACTAACCCTAACCTTAACCCTAACCCTAACCCTAACCCTAACTGTATGTAATCCGACCCCTTACCCTTACCCTAACCCGAACCCTAAACCTAACCCTCACCCTAACACCTAACCCTCACCCTTACCCTTACCCTAACCCTAACCCTAAACCTAACCCTAAACTTAACCCCAACCCTTGCCCTAACCCTAACCCTAACTCTAACCCTTACCCTTACCCTAACCCTAACCGTAATCTTAACCCAAACCCTTACCCTAACCATAACCCTAACCCTAACCCTAACCCTAAACTTAACCCTAACCCTAATACTAACCCTAACCCTTACCCTAACCCTAACCCTAATCCTAACCCTTACCCTTACCCTAAACCTAACCTTAACCTTAATGCTAACCCTAACCTTAACACTAACCCTTACCCTAACCCTAACCCTAACCCTAATCCTTACCCTAACCCTAACCCTTACCCTTTACCTAACCCTAACCATAACCCTTACCCTTACCCTAACCCTAACCCTAACCCTTACCCTAAACCTAACCCTAACAATAACCCTAACACTTACCCTAACCCTAACCTTAACCCCAACACTAAACCTAACCTTAACCCTAACCCTAACCCTTACCCTTACCCTAACCCTAACCCTAAACTTAACTCCAACCCTAAACTTAACCCTAACACTATCCCTTACCCTAATACTTACCCTAACCCTAACCCTAATACTAAACCTAACCATTACACTAACCCTAACCCTAACCCTAACCCTAACAGTAACCCTTACCCTTATGTTAACCCTAACCCTAACCTTAACCCTAACCCAAGCCCTAACCCCTAAAAATAACCGTAACCCTAACCCTAACCCTAATGCTTACACTTACCCTAACCCTAACCCTAACCCTAACCCTAACACTTACCCTTACCCTAACCCTAACCCTAACCCTTACCCTAACCCTAACCCTGAACCTAACCCTAACACTTACCCTAACCCAAACCCTAACCCTAACACTTATCCTTACCCTAAACCCTACCCTAACCAGAACCCTTACCATAAACCTAACCCTAACTCTTACCCTTACCCTAACACTAACCCTAACCCTAACCCTAACCCTAACACATACCCTTACCCTAACCCAAACCCTAACCCTAACCCTAACTCTAACTCTAAACCTAACCCTAAACCTAACCCTAGCCCTAACCCTAACACTTACCCTAAATCTAACCTTAACCCCAACACTAAACCTAACCTTAAACTTAACCCTAACCCTTAACCTTACCTTTACCCTAACCCTAAACCTAACCCTAACCCTAACCCCAAACCTAACCCTTACCCTAACCCTAATCCTAAACCTAACACTTACCCTTACCCTTACCTCACCCAAAACCTAACTCTAACCCTAACCATAACCTGGACCCTAACCCTTATCCTTACCCTAACCCTAACCCTAACCCTAAACCTAAACCTAACCCTAAACTTAAACGTTACCCTTACCCTAACCATAACCATAACCCTGAACCTAACCCTAACCCTAACCCTAACCCTTACCCTTACCATAACCCTAACCCTAACCCTAACCATAACCCTTACCCTAACCCTAAACCTAACCCTAATCCTTACCCTAACCCTAAACCTAACACTAATCCTTACACTTTCCCTAACCCTAACCCTAACCCTAAACATTACCCTTACCCTAACCCTAACCCTAATCCTAACCCTAACACTAACCCTAACCTTAACCCTAACCCTAACCCTAACCCTAACTGTATGTAATCCGACCCCTTACCCTTACCCTAACCCGAACCCTAAACCTAACCCTCACCCTAACACCTAACCCTCACCCTTACCCTTACCCTAACCCTAACCCTAAACCTAACCCTAAACTTAACCCCAACCCTTGCCCTAACCCTAACCCTAACTCTAACCCTTACCCTTACCCTAACCCTAACCGTAATCTTAACCCAAACCCTTACCCTAACCATAACCCTAACCCTAACCCTAACCCTAAACTTAACCCTAACCCTAATACTAACCCTAACCCTTACCCTAACCCTAACCCTAATCCTAACCCTTACCCTTACCCTAAACCTAACCTTAACCTTAATGCTAACCCTAACCTTAACACTAACCCTTACCCTAACCCTAACCCTAACCCTAATCCTTACCCTAACCCTAACCCTTACCCTTTACCTAACCCTAACCATAACCCTTACCCTTACCCTAACCCTAACCCTAACCCTTACCCTAAACCTAACCCTAACAATAACCCTAACACTTACCCTAACCCTAACCTTAACCCCAACACTAAACCTAACCTTAACCCTAACCCTAACCCTTACCCTTACCCTAACCCTAACCCTAAACTTAACTCCAACCCTAAACTTAACCCTAACACTATCCCTTACCCTAATACTTACCCTAACCCTAACCCTAATACTAAACCTAACCATTACACTAACCCTAACCCTAACCCTAACCCTAACAGTAACCCTTACCCTTATGTTAACCCTAACCCTAACCTTAACCCTAACCCAAGCCCTAACCCCTAAAAATAACCGTAACCCTAACCCTAACCCTAATGCTTACACTTACCCTAACCCTAACCCTAACCCTAACCCTAACACTTACCCTTACCCTAACCCTAACCCTAACCCTTACCCTAACCCTAACCCTGAACCTAACCCTAACACTTACCCTAACCCAAACCCTAACCCTAACACTTATCCTTACCCTAAACCCTACCCTAACCAGAACCCTTACCATAAACCTAACCCTAACTCTTACCATTACCCTAACACTAAACTTAACCCTAACCCTAAACCTTACCCTAGCCCTTACCCTTACCCTAACCCTAACCCTATCCCTAAACCTTACCCTTACCCTAAAACTAACCCTACCCCTACCCCTAACCCTTACCCTAAACCTAACCCTAACCCTAACCCTTACCCTTACCCTAACCCTAAACCTAACCCTAACCCTAACCCTAAACCTATCCATTTCCCTTACCCTAACTCTAAACCTAACTCTAACTCTTAACCTTACCCTTACCCTAAACCTAACCCTAACACTTACCCTAAGCCTAAGCCTAATCCTAACCCTTACCCTTACCTTAACCCTAACCCTAACCCTAACCCTTACCCTTACTATAACTCTAACCCTTACCATCACCATAACCCTTACCCTAACTTTAAACCTAACCCTAACCCTAACCCTTACCCTTACCCTAACCCTAATGCTAACCTTAACCCTAACCCTAACCCTAACCCCTAAACCAAACCATAACACTAACCCTAACCTTAATTCTAACCCTATCTCAAACCATAACCCTTACCCTAACACTAACCCTAACCCTAACCCTAAACCTAATTCTTACCCTAACCCTAATCCTAACCCTAATCCTTACCCTTTCCCTAACCCTAACCCTAACCCTTACCCTTACCCTAACACTAACCTTAAACCCAACAATAAACCTAACCTTAAACTTAACCCTATCCCTTAACCTTACCCTTACCCTAACCCTAAACCTAACCCCAACCCTAACCCTAACCCCAAACCTAACCCTTACCCTAACCCTAATCCTAAACCTAACACTTACCCTTAACCTTACCTCACCCTAAACCTAAATCTAACCCTAACCATAACCTGGACCCTAACCCTTATCCTTACCCTAACCCTAACCGTAACCCTAAACCTAAAATGAACCCTAAACTTAACCGTTACCCTTACCCTAACCATAACCATAACCCTGAACCTAACCCTAACCCTAACCCTAACCCTTACCCTTACCCAAACCCTAACCCTAACCCTATCCATAAACCTTACCCTAACCCTAAACCTAACCCTAATCCTTACCCTAACCCTAAACCTAACACTAATCCTTACCCTTTCCCTAACCCTAAACCTAACCCTAAACATTACCCTTAACCTAACCCTAACCCTAATCCTAACCCTAACACTAACCCTAACCTTAACCCTAACCCTAACCCTAACCCTAACCTTACACTTACACTAAGTCTAACCCTAAACCTAACCCTAACTGTATCTAATCCTAACCCTTACCCTTACCCTAACCCTAATCTTAAACCTAACCCTAACACTCACACTAACCCTAACACCTAACACTAACCCTTACCCTTACCCTAACCCTAACCCTAACCCTAAACTTAACCCCAACCCTTACCCTAACCCTAACCTTAACCCTTACTCTTACCCTAACCCTAACCGTAATCTTAACTCCAACACTTACCCTAACCCTAACACTAAACCTAACCGTAACCCTAAACTTAACCCTAACCCTATTACTAACCCTAACCCTTACCCTAACCCTAACCCTAATCCTAACACTTACACTTACACTAACCCTAACCGTAACCTTAATGCTAACCCTAACCCTAACCCTAATCCTTACCCTAACCCTAACCCTTAACCTTTACCTAACCCTAAACATAACCCTTACCCTTACCCTAACCCTAAACCTAAACCTAACCCTGACCCTAACCCTTACCATTATCCTAACCCTAACCCTTACTGTACCCTAACCCTAACCCTAAACCTAACCCTAACCCTAACGCTAACCCTAAACAATACCCTTACCCTTACCCTAACCCTAAACCTAACCTTAAACCTAACGTTAACCTTAACCCTAACCCTTATACTTACCCTAACCCACACCCTAACCCTAACCTAAACCTAACCCTATTCCTAAACCTAACCCTTACCCTTACCCTAACCCTAACCCTAAAGCTAACCCTAACCCTAACTCTAACCCTAACCTTAACCCTAAACCTTACCCTTACACTAATCCTAACACTAACCCTTACCCTAACTCTAAGCCCAACCTTAACCCTAACCCTTACCTTTACCCTAACCCTAACCCTAACCTTAACCCTAACCCTAACCCCTAACAATAACCGTAACTCTAACCCTAACCCCTAACAAAAACCGTAACCATAACCCTAACCCTAACTCTTACCCTTAACATAACCCTAAACCTAACCCTAACCCTAACCCTAACCCTAATCCTTACCCTTTCCCTAACCCTAACCCTAACCCTTACCCTTACCCTAACCCTAACCCTAAACTTAACCCTAAACCTAACCCTAACCCTAACCTTAACCCTAACCCTAACCCTAACCCTAACCTTACCCTTACGCTAACCCTAACCCTAAACCTAACCCTAACCCTATCTAACCCTAACCCTTACAATTACCCTAATATTAACCCTAACCCTAACCCTAACCCTAACACCTAACCCTAACCCTAACCCTTACCCTTACCCTAACCCTAACTCTGCCCCTAATCCTAACCCAGAACCTTACACTTACTCTAAACCTAACCCTAACCCTTACCTAAACCTAACCCTTACCCTAACCCTAACCCTTACCCTTACCCTTACCTTAACACTAACCCTAACCCTAACCCTTACCCTTACCCTAACGCTAACCCTAACCCTAACCCTAACCCTAACACATACCCTTACCCTAACCCTAACCCTAACCCTAACCCTAACTCTAACTCTAAACCTAACCCTATACCTAACCCTAACCCTAACCATAACACTTACCCTAAACCTAACCTTAACCCCAACACTAAACCTAACCTTAAACTTAACCCTAACCCTTAACCTTACCCTTACCCTAACCCAAACCCTAACCCTAACCCCAAACCTAACCCTTACCCTAACCCTAATCCTAAACCTAACACTTACCCTTACCCTTACATCACCCTAAACCTAACTCTAACCCTAACCATAACCTGGACCCTAACCCTTATTCTTACCCTATTCCTAAACCTAAACCTAAACCTAAACCTTACCCGAAACTTAACCGTTACCCTTACCCTAACCATAACCATAACCCTGAACCTAACCCTAACCCTAACCCTAACCCTTACCCTTACCCAAACCCTAACCCTAACCCTAACCATAACCCTTACCCTTACCCTAACCCTAACCCTAATCCTAACCCTAACACTAACCCTAACCTTAACCCTAACCCTAACCCTAACCCTAACCTTACACTTACACTAAGTCTAACCCTAAACCTAACCCTAACTGTATCTAATCCTAATCCTTACCCTTACCCCAACCCTAATCCTAAACCTAACCCTAACCCTCACCCTAACCCTAACACCTAACACTAACCCTTACCCTTACCCTAACCCTAACCCTAAACTTAACCCCAACCCTTACCCTAACCCTAACCCTTACCCTTACCCTAACCCTAACCGTAATCTTAACTCCAACACTTACCGTAACCCTAACACTAAACCTAACCGTAACCCTAAACTTAACACTAACCCTATTACTAACCCTAACCCTTACCCTAACCCTAACCCTAATCCTAACCCTTACCCTTAGCCTAACCCTAACCCTAACCTTACTGCTAACACTAACCCTAACCCTAATCCTTACCCTAACCCTAACCCTTAACCTTTACCTAACCCTAACCATAACCCTTACCCTTACCCAACCCTAAACCTAAACCTAACCCTGACCCTAACCCTTACCCTTATCCTAACCCTAACCCTTAGTGTACCCTAACCCTAACCCTAAACCTAACCCTATCCCTAACCCTAACCCTAAACAATACCCTTACCCTTACCCTAACCCTAAACCTAACCTTAACCCTAACGCTAACCTTAACCCTAACCCTTATACTTACCCTAACCCACACCCTAACCCTAACCTAAACCTAACACTATTCCTAAACCTAACCCTTACCCTTACCCTAACCCTAACCCTAAACCTAATCCTAACCCTAACTCTAACCCTAACCTTAACCCTAACCCTTACCCTTACCCTAATCCTAACACTAACCCTTACCCTAACTCTAACCCTAACCTTAACCCTAACCCTTACCTTTACCCTAACCCTAAACCTAACCCTAACCCTAACCCCTAGCAATAACCATAACCATAACCCTAACCCTAACGCTTACCCTTACCCTAACCCTAAACCTAACCCTAACCCTAACCCTAACCCTAATCCTTACCCTTTCCCTAACCCTAACCCTAACCCTAACCCTTACCCTTACCCTAACCCTAACCCTAAACCTAACCCTAAACCTAACCCTAACCCTAACCTTAACCCTAACCCTAACCCTAACCCTAACCTTACCCTTACGCTAACCCTAACCCTAAACCTAACCCTAACCCTGTCTAACCTTAACCCTTACAATTACCCTAATTTTAACCCTAAACATAACCCTAACCCTAACCCTAACACCTAACCCTAACCCTAACCCTTACCCTTACCCTAAACCTAACTCTGCCCCTAACCCTAACCCAGAACCTTACACTTACTCTAAACCTAACCCTAACCCTTACCCTAAACCTAACCCTAACCCTAACCCTAAACCTTACCCTTACCCTTACATTAACACTAACCCTAACCATAACCCTTACCCTTACCCTAACGCTAACCCTAACCCTAACCCTAACACATACCCTTACCCAAATCCTAACACTAACATTACCCTAACTCTAACCCTAACGTTAACCCTAACCCTTACCTTTACTCTAACGCTAACCCTAACCTTAACCCTAACCCTAACCCCTAACAATAACTGTAACTCTAACCCTAACCCCTAACAATAACCGTAACCATAACCCTAACCCTAACGCTTATCCTTAATCTAACCCTAAACCTAACCCTAACCCTAACCCTAACCCCTAACCCGAACCCTAACCCTAACCTAACCCTTACACTTACCCTAACCCTAACCCTATCCCTAACCCTAAAACTTGCCCTAAACCTAACCCTAACCCTAGCCCTTACCCTTACCCTAAACCTAACCCTAAACTTAACCCCAACCCTAAACCTAAACCTAACCCTAACCCTTACCCTAACACTTACACTAACCCTAACCCTAACCCTAACACTTACCCTTACCCTAAACCTAACCCTAACCCTTACCCTAACCCTAAACCTAACCCTAACCCCAACCCTTACCCTAACCCTAACCCTAACCCTAACCCTAATCCTTACCCTAACCCTAACCTTAAGCCTAATCCTTACACTTTCCCTAACCCTAACCCTAACCCTAACCCTTACCCTTATCCTAACCCTAACCCTACACCTAACCCTAACCCTAACCCTAACCCTAACCTTACCCTTACCCTTACCCTAACCCTAACCCTAAACATATCCCTAACCCTATCTAACCTCAACCCTTACGCTTACCCTAAACCTAACCCTAAACCTAACCCTAACCCTAACCCTAACACTAACACCTACCCTAACCGTAACCCTTACCCTTACCCTAACCCTAACCCTAACCCTAAAACTTACCCTTATCCTAAACCTAATCCTAACGCTTACCCTAAACCTAACCAAAAGCCTAAACCTAACCCTTACCCTTACCTTAATCCTAACCCTACCCCTAAACCTTACCCTTATCCTAATGCTAACACTAACCCTAACCCTAACACTAACCCTAACACATACCCTTAACCTAACCCTAACCTTAACCCTAACCATAACCCTTACAATAAACAAAAACTTAACCCCAACACTAAACCTAACCCTAACCTTAACCCAAACACTTAAACTTACACTAACCCTAACCCTAAACCTAAACCTAACCCTAACCCTAACCCTAACCCTAATCCTTACCCTAACCGTAACCCTAATCCTAAACCTAACACTTACCCTTACCCAAACCCTAACCCTAACCCAAAACCTAAACCTAACCCTAAACTTAACCCTAACCCTTACCCTTACCCTAAACCTAACCCTAAACCTAACCCTAAGCCTAACCCTAACCCTTACCCTTACCCTAACCCTAACCCTAAACCTAAGACTAACCCTTACCCTTACCTCACCCGAACCCTAACCCTAACCCTAACTTTGACCCTAACCCTTATTCTTACCCTAACCCTGATCCTAACCCTAAACCTAACCCTAACCCTAAACTTAACACTTACCCTTGCCCTAACCATACCTCTAACCCAGAAGCTAACCCTAACCTTAACCCTAACACTTATACTTACCCTAACCCTAACCCTAACCCTAACCCCTAAACCTAACCCTAACCCTTACCCTTACCCTATCCCTAACCCTAACCCTTACCCTAACACTTACCCTAACCCTAACCCTAACCCTTACCCTTACCCTAACCCTAACTCTAAACTTAACCCCAACCCTAAACCTAACCCTAACACTAACCCTTACCCTAACACTTCCCCTAACCCTAATCTTAATACTAACCCTTACCCTTACCCTAAACCTAACCTTAATGCTAAACCTAACCCTAACCCTAACCCTAACCCTAACGCTTACACTTACCCTAACCCTAAACCTAACCATAACCCTAACCCTAACCCTAACCCTAACACTTACCCTTACCCTAACCCTAACCCTAACCCTTACCCTAACCCTAACCTTAAACCTAACCCTAACACTTACACTAACCCAAACCCTAACCCTAACACTTATCCTTACCCTAACCCCTACCCTAACCCTAACCCCTAAACCTAACCGTAACCCTAACCCTAACCTTAATTCTAACCCTAACCCTAACCCTAATCTTTACCCTAACCCTAACCCTAACCCTAATCCTTACCCTTTCCCTAACCCTAACCCTAACCCTAACCCTTACCCTTACCCTAACCCTAACCCTAAACCTTACCCTAAACCTAACCCTAACCCTAACCTTAACCCTAACCCTAACCCTAACCCTAACCTTACCCTTACGCTAACCCTAACCCTAAACCTAACCCTAACCCTATCTAACCCTAACCCTTACAATTACCCTAACCCTAATCCTAAACCTAACCCTAACCCTAACCCTAACACTCACACCTAACCCTAACCCTAACCCTTACCCTTACCCTAACCCTAACTCTGACCCTAACCCTAACCCAAAGCCTTACACTTACTCTAAACCTAACCCTAACCCTTACCCTAAACCTAACCCTAACCCTAACCCTAACCCTTACTCTTACCTTAACACTAACCCTAACCCTAACACTTACCCTTACCCTAACGCTAACCCTAACCCTAACCCTAAACCTAACACATACCCTTACCCTAACACTAACCCTTACCCTAACCGTAACCCTAACCCTTAACCTTACCCTAACCCTAAACCTAACTCTAACCCCTACCCTAACCCTGAACCTAACCCTAAAGCTTAACCTAAACCTTGCCCTAACCCTTACCCTAACACTAACCCTAAACTTAACCGTAACACTAACCCTAACCCTATCCCTTACCCTTACCATAACACTAAACCTAAACCTAACAATAACCCTAACCCTAACTCTAACCATAACCCTAACCCTAAACCTAACCCTTGCCCTTACCCTAACCCTAACCCTAACCCTAACCCTTTCCTTACCCTAACCCTAAACCTAAACCTAACCCTAATCCTAACCCTGACCCCTAACCTAACCCTACCCTAACCCTAACCCTTACCCTTATACTAACCCTAACTATAACCCTAACACTTAGCCTTACCCTAACCCCTAACCTAACCCTAACCTTAACCCTTACCCTAACCCTAACCCTAACCCTAACCCTTACCCTTACCCTAACCCTAACCCTAACCCTAACCCTAAACCTAACCCTATCCCTTAACCTTACCCTTACCCTAAACCTAACCCTAATCCTTACCCTAAACCTAACCGTAAACCTAACCCTTTCCCTTACCTTAACACTAACCCTAATTCCTAACCCTTACCCTAATGCTAACCCTAACCCTAACTCTAACCCTAACCCTAACCGTAACCCTTACCTTTACCCTACCACTAACCCTAACTCTTACACTTACCCTAACCCTAAACCTAACAGTAACACTAAACCTAACCCTTACCCTAACCCTAACCCTAATCCTAACCCTAAACCTTAACCTTACCAAAACACTAACCCTAACCTTAACCCTTACTGTAAACCTAATCCTAACCCTAAACTTAACCCTAACCCTTATACTTACCCTAACCCTCACCCTAACCCTAACCCTAAACCTAACCCAATTCTTAAACCTAACCCTTACCCTTACCCTAACCCTAACCCTAAAAATAACCCTAACCTTAACACTAACCCTTATACTTACTCTAATCCTAACCCTAACCGTAACCCTAAACCTAACCCTATTCCTAAACCTTACCCTTACCCTTACCCTAACCCTAACCCTAAACCTAACCCTAACCCTAACTGTTACCCTAACCCTAAACTTAACCCTAACCCTAACCCTAACCCCTAACAATAACCGTAACCCTAACCCTAACCCTAACCCTAACCATAACCCTAACACTAACCCTAAACCTAACCCTAACCCTTACCCTTACCCTAACCCTAACCCTACACTTAACCCCAAAACTAAACCTAAACCTATCCCTTACCCTTACCCTAACACTTACCCTAATCCTAACCCTAACGCTAACACTTATCCTTACCCTAACCCTAACCCTAACCCTAACCCCAAACCCTAACCCTAACCCTAACCCTAACCCTTACCCTTACCCTTATCCTAACCCTAACCATAACCCTAACACTTACCCTTATTCTAACCCCTACCCTAACCCCAACCCTTACCCTAACCGTAAACCTAAACCTAACCCTAAAACTTACGCTAACCCTTACCCTTACCCTACCCTTAACCGTATCCCTAAACCTTACTCTTACCCTTAACCTAACCCTATCCCTAACCCTAACCCTAACCCTTACCCTAACACTAACCCTAACCCTAACCCTTACCCTAATCCTAAACCTAACCCTAACCCTAACCCTAAAACTAACCCTAACCCTAACCCTAAGCTTATCCATTTCCTTTACCCTAACCCTAAACCTAACCCTAACTCTTAACCTTACCCTTACCCTAAACCTAACCCTAACCCTTACCCTAAACTTAACCCTAACCCTGACCCTTACCGTTTCCCTATCCCTAACCCTAACCCGTACCTTACCCAAAGGCTAACCCTAACCCTAACCCTTACCCTAACCCTAACCGTAAACCTAACCCTACCACTAACCCTAACCCTTACAGTAACTCTAGCCTTAATGCTAACCCTAACCCTAAATATAACCCTTACACTAACCCTAACCCTACTCCTTACCCTAACTCTAACCCTAACCCTAAACCTTACCCTTTCCCTAACCCTAACCTTAACACTAACCCTAACCCTAACCCTAACCCTAACGCTAACCTTAACCCTAACTCTAACCCTAACCCTAACCCTAACCTTACCCTTACCCGAACCCTAACCCTAAAAATAACCCTAACCCTATTTAACCCTAAACCTTACCCTTACCCTAAACCTAACCCTAACCCTTACACTTACCTTAACCCTAACATTAACCCTAACCCTAACCCTTACCCTTATCCTAACGCTAACCTTAACCCTAACCCTAACCCTAACACATACCCTTACCTTACCCTAACCCTAACCCTAACTCTAACTCTAAACCTAAAACTAAACCTAACCCTTACCCTAACCCTAACACTTACCCTAACCCTAACCTTAACCCAAACACTAAACCTAATCCTAACCTTAACCCTAACCCTAACACTTATCCTTACCCTAACCCTAACCCTAACCCTTACCCTAACCCTAATCCCAAACCCTAATCCTAACCCTAACCCATACCCTTATCCTAACCCTAACTCTAATCCTAACCCTAACACTTACCCTTACCCTAACCCCTAACCTAATCCTAACCCTTACCCTAACACTAAAGCTAACCCTAACCCTAAACCTTACGCTAACCCTTACCCTTACCCTAACCCTAACCCTTTACCTAAACCTTACCCTTACCCTAAACCTAACCCTATCCCTAACCCTAACCCTAACCCTTACCCTAACCCTAACCCTAACCCTAACCCTTACCCTTACCCTAAACCTAACCCTAACCCTAACCCTAACCCTAAGCTTATCCATTTCCCTTACCCTAACCCTAAACCTAACCCTAACTCTTAACCTTACCCTTACCCTAAACCTAACCCTAACCCTTACCATAAACCTAACCCTAACCCTAACCCTTACCCTTACCTTAACCCTCACTCTAACTCTAACCCTTACCCTTACCCTAAGGCTAACCCTAACCCTAACCCTAACCCTAACCCTTACCCTAACCCTAAACCTTACCCTTACCCTAACCCTAACGCTAACATTAACCCTAACCCTAACCCTAACCCCTTAACCTAACCGTAACCCTAACCCTAACCCTAACCCTTACCCTTACCCAACCCTAACCTTAATGCTAACCCGAACCCTAACCATAACCCTTACCCTAACCCTAAACCTAACCCTAACGCTAATTCTTTCCCTAAACCTAACCCTAACCCTAATGCTTACCCTTTCCCTAACCCTAACCCTAACCCTAACGCTAACCTTAACACTAACCCTAACCCTAACCCTAACCTTACCCTTCCCCTAACCCTAACCCTAAACCTAAACCTAACCCTATCTAACCCTAACCCTTACCCTTACCCTAACCCTAACCCTAACCCTAACCCTAAACCTAACACTAACCCTAACCCTAACACCTAAACCTAACCCTTACCCTTACCCTAACCCTAGCCCTAACCCTAACCCTAACCCTAACCCTTACCCTTACCTTAACCCTAACATTAACCCTAACCAGAAACCTTACCCTTATCCTAACGATAATCCTTACCCTAACCCTAACCCTAACCCTAACCCTAACTCTAAACCTAACCCTAACCCCTAACCCTAACCCTAAACCTAAACCTTACCCTAACCCTAACCCTAATCCTGAACCTAACGCTTACCCCTACCCAAACCCTAACCCTAACCCTAAACCTCAATCTAACCCTAAACTTAACCCTAATCCTTAAACTTACCCTAACCCTAACCCTAACCCTAACCCTAAACCTATCTCTAAGCCTAACCCTAACCCTTACCCTTACCCTAACCCTAACCCTAAACCTAACCCTAACCCTTACCCTTACCTCATCCTAACCCTAACCTACACTAACCCTAACCCTAAACCTAACCATAACCCTTACCCTTACTCTTACCCTAACCCTAACACTAACCCTAACCCTAACCATTACCCTTACCCTCAACCTAACCATAAGAAGAACCCTAACTCTAACCCTAACCCTAAACCTTACCCTACACTTACCCTAACCCTAACCCTAACCCTAACTCTTACCCTTACCCTAACCCTAACCTTAATGCTAA
>JANJXV010000479.1:132500-137500 GCA_024803745.1 Megascapheus bottae
AACCCTAACTCTAACCCTTACCCTTACCCTACCCCTAACGCTAACATTAACCCTAACACTAACCCTAACCCCTAAACCTAACCCTAACCCTAACAATAACCCTAACCCTTACCTTTATCCTAACCCTAACCTTAATGCTAACCCTAATCCTAACCATAACCCTTACTCTAACCCTAAACCTAAGCCTAACCCTAATCCTTAACCTAATGCTAACCCTCACCCTAACCATAACCCTTACTCTAACCCTAACCCTAACCCTAACCCTAACCCTAACCCTTACAGTAACTCTAGCCTTAATGCTAACCCTGAACCTAACCATAACCCTTACCCTTACCCTAACCCTAACCCTAACCCTACCCCTACTCCTTACCCTAACCCTAACACTAACCCTAAAACTTACCCTTTCCCTAACCCTAACCCTGACACTAACCGTAACCCTAACCCTAACCGTAACGCTAACCTTAACCCTAACCGTAACCCTAATCCTGAAACTAACGCTTACCCCTACCCAAACCCTAACCCTAACCCTAAACCTAAACCTAACCCTAAACTTAACCCTAACCCTTAACCTTACCCTAACCATAACTCTTACCCTAACCCTAAACCTAACTCTAACGCTAACCCTAAACCTTACCCTTACCCAAACCCTAACCCTAAACCTAACCCTAAATCTTACCCTTACCTCATCCTAACCCTAACCCTAAACCTAAACCTAACCTTAACCCTAACCCTTATCCTTACCCTAACCCTAACCCTAACCCTTAACCTAACCCTAACCCTAAACTTAACCCTTACCCTTACCCTAACCATAACCCTAACCCTAAACCTAACGCTAACCCTAACCCTAAAACTAACCCTAACCCTTTCCCTTACCCTTACCCTAACCCTAACACTAACCCTAACCCTAACCCTTACCGTTACCCTAAACCTAACCATAATAATAACCCTAACTCTAACCCTAACCCTAAACCTTACCCTACACTTACCCTAACCCTAACCCTAACCCTAACTCTTACCCTTACCCTAACCCTAACATTAGTGCTAACCCTAAATCTAACCATAACCCTTACCCTATCCCTAACCCTAACCCTAATCCTTACCCGAACCCTAAGCCTAACACTAATCCTTAACCTTTCCCTAACCCTAACCCTAACCCTAACCTTTACCCTTACCCTAACCCTAACCCTAAACCTAACCCTAACCCTAACCCTAACCCTAATCTTACCCTTACCCTAACCCTAACCGTAAACCTAACCTTAACTCTATCTAATCCTAACCCTTACCCTTACCCTAACTCTAACCCTAAACCTAACCCTAACTGTAAACTTAATCCTAACCCTTACCCTTACACTAACCCTAACACTAAACCTAACCCTCACCCTAACCCTATCCTTAAACCTAAACCTAACCCTAACCCTAAGCCTAACCCTAACACTTACCCTAACCCTAACCCTAACCTTACCCTTACCCTTACCCTAACCCTGACCCTAAACTGAACCCCAACCCTAAAACTAACCCTAACCCTAACACTTACCATAAAACTACCCTATCCCTAACCCTAAACCTAACCCTAACACTTACCCTAACCCGAACACTAACCCTTACCCTAACCCTAACCCTAACCCTAACCCTAAAACTTACCCTTACCCACACCCTAAACCTAACTCTAACCCGTACCCTAACCCTAACCCTAAACCTTAACCTAAACCTTACACTAACCCTGACCCTAACACTAACCCTAACCTTAACCCTAACCCTAACCCTAACCCTAACCCTAACCCTTACCCTTACCATAACACTAACCCTAAACCTAACCCTAACCCTAACCCTAACTCTAACCTTAACCCTAACCCTAAACCTAACTCTTGCCCTTACACTAACCCTAACCCTAAACCTATCACTAACCCTACCCCTAACACTAACCCAACCCTAACCCTTACTCTTACCCTAAACCTAAACCTAAACCTAACCCTAACCCTAACCATGACCCCAAACCCTAACCCTACCCTAACCCTAACCCTTACCCTCATCCTGACCCTAACCCTAACCCTAACACTTGGCCTTACCCTAACCCCTAACCTAACCCTTACCCTAACCCTAACCCTAACCCTTACCCTTACCCTAACCCTAAACCTGACACTAATCCTAACCCTAACCCTAACCCTTTCCTTACCCTAACCCTAAACCTAATCCTAACCCTAACCCTTAACCTTACCCTTACCCTAAAGCTAACCCTAATCCTTACCCTAAACCTAACCCTAACCCTAACCCTTACCCTTACCTTAACCCTAACCCTAACCCTAAGCCTTACCCTAACGCTAACCCTAACATTAACCATAACCATAACCCTTACACTTACCCTAACCCTAACCTTAACCCCAACCCTAAACCTAACCTTAACCCCAAGCCTAACCCTTACCCTAACACTAAACCTAACCCTAACCCTAACCCTAACCCTTACCCTAAACCTAACCCTAATCCTAACCCTAACCCTTACCCTTACCAAAACCCTAACCCTAACCCTTACCGTAACCCTAACCCTAACCCTAAACTTAACCCTAACCCTTATACTTATCCTAACCCTCACCCTAACCCTAACCCTAAACCTAACCCTATTCCTAAACCTAACCCTTACCCTAACCCTAACTCTAACCCTAAACCTAACCCTAACCCTAACCCTATCCCTAACCTTAACCCTAAACCTTACCCTTACCCTAAACCTAACCCTAACGCTAACCCTTACCCTTACCCTAACCCAAACCTTAACCTTAACCCTAACCCTAACCCTAACCCCTAACAATAACTGTAACCCTAACCCTAACCCTAACCCTAACGCTTACCCTTACCCTATCCCTAAACCTAACCCTAACCCCTAACCCTAACCCTAACCCTAACCCTAAACTTTACACTTACCCTAACCCTAACCCTAACCCTAACCCTAACCCTTACCCTTACTCTCACCCTAACCCTAAACTTAACCCCAACACTAAAACTAAACTTATCCCTAACCCTTACCCTAACACTTACCCTAACCCTAACCCTAACCCTAACCCTAACCCTAACACTTACCCTAACGCTAACCCTAACCCTTACCCTTACCCTAACCCTAACCCTAAACTTAACCACAACACTAAACCTAAACCTATCCCTAACTCTTACCCTAACACTTACCCTAACCCTAACACTAGCCCTAACACTTACCCTTACCCTAACCCTAACCCTTACCCTAACCCTAACCCTAACCCTAACCCTAACACTTACCCTAACCCTAACCCTAACCCTAACACTTACCCTAACCCTAACCCCAACCCTTACACTAACCATAACGATAACCCTAAACTTAACGCCTAACACTAACCTTTAACCTAACCTTAAACCTAACCCTTACCCTAACACTTACACTTACCCTAACCCTAACAATAATCCTAACCCTAACACTAACCCTAACCCTAACCCTAACCCTAACCCTTACCCTTACCCTAACCCTAACCCTAAACTGAACCACAACAATAACCTAGACCTATCCCTAACTCTTACCCTAACTCTTACCCTAAACATAACCCTAACCCTAACACTTACCCTTACCCTAACCCTAACCCTAACCCTTACCCTAACCCTAACCCTAAACCCAAACCCTAACCCTAACCCTATCCCATACCCTTATCCTAAACCGAACCCTAATCCTAACCCTAACACTTACGCTTACCCTAACCCATACCCTAGTCCTAACCCTTACCCTAACCCTAAAGCTAAACATAACCCTAAACCTTACGCTAACACTTACCCTTACCCTAACCCTAAACCTTTACCTAAACCTTACCCTTACCCTAAACCTAACCCTATCCCTAACCCTAACCCTAACGCTTACCCTAACCCTAACCCTAACCCTAACCCTAACCCTTACCCTTAACCTAACCCTAACCCTAACCCTAACCCTAACCCTAAGCTTATCCATTTCCCTTACCCTAACCCTAAACCTAACCCTAACTCTTAACCTTACCCTTACCCTAAACCTACCCCTAACCCTTACACTAAACCTAACCCTAACCCTAACCCTTACCCTTACCTTAACCCTAACTCTAACCCTAACTCTTACCCTTACCCTAAGGCTAACCCTAACCCTAACCCTAACACTTACCCTAACCCTAAACGTTACCCTTACCCTAACCCTAACGCTAACATTAAGCGTAACCCTAACCCTAACCCCTTAACCTAACCCTAACCCCTTAACCTAACCGTAACCCTAACCCTAACCCTAAACCTAACCTTAATGCTAACCCTAACCCTAACCATAACCCTTACCCTAACCCTAAACCTAACCCTAACCCTAATCCTTTCCCTAACCCTAACCCTAACCCTAATCCTTACCCTTTCCCTAACCCTAACCCAAACACTAACGCTAACCTTAACACTAACCCTAACCCTAACCCTAACCTTACCCTTACCCTAACCCTAAACCTAAACCTAAACCTAAACCTAAACCTAAACCTAACCCTATCTAACCTTAACCCTTACCCTTACCCTAACCCTAAACCTAACCCTAAACCTAAACCTAACACTAACCCTAACCCTAACACCTAACCCTAATGCTTACCCTTACCCTAACACTAACCCTAACCATAACCCTAACCCTAAATCTTACCCTTACCCTAAACCTAAGGCAAAACATTACCCTAAACCTAACCCTAACCCTAACCCTTACCCTAACCCTAACCCTAATCCTGAAACTAACGCTTACCCCTACCCAAACCCTAACCCTAACCCTAAACCTAAACCTAACCCTAAACTTAACCCTAACCCTTAACCTTACCCTAACCATAACTCTAACCCTAACCCTAAACCTAACTCTAACGCTAACCCTAAACCTTTCTCTTACCCTAACCCTAACCCTAAACCTAACCCTAAATCTTACCCTTACCTCATCCTAACCCTAACCCTAAACCTAAACCTAACCTTAACCCTAACCCTTATCCTTACCCTAACCCTAACCCTAACCCTTA
>JANJXV010000479.1:142500-150000 GCA_024803745.1 Megascapheus bottae
ACCCTAACCCTAACCCTTACCCTTACCTTATCCCTAACCCTAACCCTAACCCTTACCATTACCCTAAGGCTAACCCTAACCCTAACCCTTACCCTAAACCTAAACCTAACCCTAACCCTAAACCTTACACTTACCCTACCCCTAACGCTAACATTAACCCTAACCCTAACCCCTAAACCTAACCGTAACCCTAACCCTAACCCTAAACCTTACCTTTACCCTAACCCTAACCTTAATGCTAACCCTAACCCTAACCATCACACTTACTCTATCCCTAACCCTAACTCTAACCCTAATCCTTAACCTAACGCTAACCCTAACCCTAACCATAATCCTTACCCTTTCCCTACCCCTAAACCTAACCCTAACCCTAACCCTTACCCTTACCCTAACCCTAACCCTAAACCTAACCCTAACACTATCGCTAACCTTAACCCAAACCCTAACCCTAACCCTAACCTTACCCTTACCCTAACCCTACACCTAACCCTAACCCTATCTAACCCTAACCCTTACCCTTACCCTAACCCTAACCCTAAAACTATCCCTAAACCTAACCCTTACTCTTATCCTATCGCTAACCCTAACCCTAACCCTAACAGATACCCTTACCCTAACCATAAGCCTAACCCTAACTCTAACTCTAAGCCTAACCCTAAACCTAACCCTTACCCTTACCCTAATCCTAACCCTAACTCTAACCCTACCCCTTACCCTTACTCTAAACCTAACCCTAACAAAAACCCTAACACTTACCCTAACCCTAACCCTAACCCCAACACTAAACCGAACCCTGACCCTAACTCTACCCCTTACCCTTACCCTAACCCTAACCCTAAACTTAACCCCAACCCTAAACCTAACCCTAACCCTAACCCTTACCCTTCATTTACCCTAACCCTAACCCTAACCCTAACTCTTACCGTTACCATAACCCTAAACCTAACCCTAACCCTAACCATAAACCCTAACCCTAACCCTAACCCTTACACTTACCCTAACCCTAACCCTAATCCTAACCCAATCACTAACCATAACCCTAACCCTAACCCTTACCCTAACCCTAACCCTAATCCAAACCTAACGTTTACACCTACCCAAACCCTAACCCTAACTCTAAACCTAAACCTAACCCTAAACTTATCCCTAACCCTTACCCTTACCCTAACTCTAACTCTAACCCTAACCCTAAACCTAACTCTAACCCTAACCCTAACGCTTACCGTTACCCTATACCTAACCCTAAACCTAACCCTAACCCTTACCCTTACCTCATCCTAGCCCTAAACCTAACCCTAACCCTAACCTTTACCCTAACCCTTATCCTTACCCTAACCCTAACCCTAACCCTTAACCTAACCCTAACCCTAAACTTACTCCTTACCCTTACCCTAACCATAACCCTAACCCTAAACCTAACCCTAACCCTAACCCTAAACCTAACCCTAACCCTTACCCTTACCCTTACCCTAAACACTAACCATAACCCTAACCTCAACCCCAACACTAAACCTAAACTAACCCTAACCCTAAACCTTACCCTACACTTACCCTAACCCTAACCCTAACCCTAACTCTTGCCCTTAACCTAACCATAACCTTAATGCTAACCCTAAACCTAACCATAACCCTTACCCTATCCCTAACCCTAACCCTAATCCTTACTCTAACCCTAAGCCTAACACTAATCCTTACCCTTTCCCTAACCCTAACCCTAACCCTAACCCTAACCCTAACCTTTACCCTTACCCTAACCCTAACCCTAAACCTAACCCTAACCCTAACCCTAACCCTAAACTTACCCTTACCCTAACCCTAACCGTAAACCTAACCTCAACTCTTTCTAATCCTAACCCTTACCCTTACCCTAACCCTAACCCTAAACATAACCCTAACTCTAAACTTTATCCTAAACCTTACCCTTACACTAACCATAACACTAACCCTAACCTTCACCCTAACCCTATCCTTAAACCTAACCCTCACCCTAAGCCTAAGCCTAACCCTAACACTTACCCTAACCCTAACCCTAACCTTACCCTTACCCTTACCCTAACCCTGACCCTAAACTTAACCCCAACCCTAAACCTAACACTAACCCTAACCCTTACCATAACACTTACCCTAACCCTAACCCTAACCCTGACCCTAACACTTACCCTAACCCGAACACTAACCCTTACCCTAACCCTAACCCTAACCCTAACTCTAACCCTAACCCTTACCCTAACAATAAACCTAACTCTAACCCCTACATTAACCCTAATCCCAACCCTAAACCTTAACATAACCCTCACCCTAACCATGACCCTAACACTAACCCTAACCTTAACCCTAACACTACCCCTAACCCTAACCCTAACCCTTACCCTTACCATAACACTAACGCTAAACCTAACCCTAACCCTAACCCTAACTCTAACCTTAACCCTAACCCTAAACCTAACCCTTGCCCTTATCCTAACCCTAACGCTAAACCTATCACTAACCCTAACCATAACCCTAACCCTAACTCTTACTCTTACCCTAACCCTAACCCTACACCTAACCCTAACCCTATCTAACCCTAACCCTTACCCTTACCCTAACCCTAACCCTAAACCTAACCATAACCCTAACCCTAACACCTAACACTAACACTAACCCTAACCCTTACCCTTACCCTATCCCTAACCCTAACCCTAACCCTAAACCTTACCCTTACCCTAAAACCAACACTAACCCTTACCCTAAACCGAACTCTAACCCTAACCCTAAACCTTACCCTTACCTTAACCCTAAACCTAAACCTAACCCAACCCTTACCCTTATCCTAACGCTAACCCTAATCCTAACCCTAACAGATACCCTTCCCCTAAACCTAAGCCTAACCCTAACTCTAACTCTAAACCTAACCCTAAATCTAACGCTTACCCTTACCCTAAACCTAATCCTAACAAAAAAACCTAACACTTACCCTAAGCCTAACCTTAACCCCAACACTAAACCTAACCCTGACCCTAACTCTAACCCTTACCCTTACCCTAACAATAACCCTAAACTTAACCCCACCACTAAACCTACCCCTAACCCTAACCCTTACCCTTCACTTACCCTAACGCTAAAGCACGCTAACTCTTACCGTTACCCTAACACTAAACCTAACCCTAACCCTAACCATAAACCCTAACCCTAATCCTAATCCTAAACCTAACCCTTACACTTACCCTAAACCTAACCCTATACATAACACTAACCCTAACCCTAATCCTAACCCTAACCCTTACACTTACCCTAACCCTAACCCTAAACTAAACCACAACACTAAACCTAAACCTATCCCTAACTCTTACCCTAACACTTACCCTAACCCTAACCCTATCCCTAACACTTACCCTTACCCTAACCCTAACCCTAACCCTTACCCTACCCCTAACCCTAACCCTAACCCTAACCCTAACCCTATCACTAACCCTAACCCTAAACCTAACCCTTACTCTTACTCTAAACCTAACCCTAAACCTAACCCTAACCCCAAACGCTGACCCTAACCCTAACCCTAACCCTAATCCTAATCCTAAACCTAACCCTTACACTTACCCTAAACCTAACCCTAATCCTAAACATAACACTAACCCTAACCCTAATCCTAACCCTAACCCTTACCCTTACCCTAACCCTAACCCTAAACTAAACCACAACACTAAACCTAAACCTATCCCTAACTCTTACCCTAACACTTACCCTAACCCTAACCCTATGCCTAACACTTACCCTTACCCTAACCCTAACCCTAACCCTTACCCTACCCCTAACCCTAACCCTAACCCTAACCCTATCACTAACCCTAACCCTAAACCTAACCCTTACTCTTACCCTAAACCTAACCCTAACCCTAACCCTAACCCCAAACCCTGACCCTAACCCTAACCCTAACCCTTACCCTTATCCTAACCCTAACCCTAACCCTAAACCTAACACTTACCCTTACTCTAACCCCTACACTAACCCTAACCCTTACCCTAAACCTAAAGCTAACCCTAACCCTAAATCTTAGGCTAACCCTTACCCTTACCCTAACCCTAACCCTATACCTAAACCTTACCCTTACCCTAAACCTAACCCTATCCCTAACCCTAACCATGACCCTTACCCTAACCAAAACCGTAACCCTAACCCATACCCTTACCCTAAACCTATACCTAACCCTAACCCTAACCCTAAGCTTATCCATTTCCCTTACCCTAATCCTAAACCTAACCCTAACTCTTAACCTTACCCTTACCCTAAACCTAGTTCTAACCCTTACCCTAAACCTAACCCTAACCCTAACCCTTACCCTAACCTTAACCCTAACTCTAACCCTAACCCTTACCCTTACCCTAAGGCTAACCATAATATTAACCCTAACCCTAACCCTAACCCTAACCCTAACCCTAACCCTAATGCTAACCTTAACACTAACCCTAACCCTTACCCTAACCCTAACGCTAACATTAACCCTAACCCTAACCCTAACCCTAACCCTAACCATAACCCTAGCCCTAACGCTAACCTTAACACTAACCCTAACCCTAACCCTAACCTTACCCTTACCCTAACCCTAACCCTAAACCTAAACCTAACCCTATCTAACCCTAACCCTTACCCTTACCCTACACCTAACCCTAAACCTAACACTAACCCTAACCCTAACACCTAACCCTAACCCTTACCCTTACCCTAACCATAACCCTAACCCTAACCCTAACCGTAACCCTAAACCTTGCCCTTACCGTAAACCTAAACCTAACCCTTACCCTAAACCTAACCCTAACCCTAACTCTAACCCTTACCCTTACCTTAACCCTAACCCTAACCATAACCCTAAACCTTACCCTTATCCTAACGCTAACCCTAACCCTAACCTAACCCTAACAGTAACACATACCCTTACCCTAACACTAACCCTAACCCTAACTCTAACTCTAAACCTAACCCTAAACCTAACCCTAACCCTAACCCTAACCTTACCCTAACCCTAACCTTAATCCCAACACTAAACCTAACCCTAAGCTTAACCCTAACCCTTAACCTTATCCTAACCATAACCCTAAACCTAACCCTAACCCTAACCCTAACCGTAACCCTTACCCTAACCCTAACCCTAATCCTAAACCTAACGCTTACCCCTACCCAAACCCTAACCCTAACCCTAAACCTAAACCTAACCCTAAACTTAACCCTAACCCTTACCCTTACCCTAACCCTAACCCTAACCGTACACCTAACCCTAACCCCAACCCTAACCCTTACCCTTACCCTAACCCTAACCCAAATCCTAACCCTAACCCTTACCCTTACCTCATCCTAACCCTAACCCTAACCCTAACCCTAACCTTAACCCTAACCCTTATCCTTACCCTAACCCTAACCCTAACCCTAACCCTAACCCTTAACCTAACCCTAACCCTAAACTTAACCCTTACACTTACCCTAACCATAACCATAACCTAAACCTAACCTTAACCCTAACCCTAAACCTATCCCTAACCCTTACCCCTGCCCTTACCCTAACCCTAACACTAAACGTATCACTAACCCTAACCCTAACCCTAACCTTTACCCTTACCCTAACCCTAACCATAAACTTAACCCTAACCGTAACCCTAACCCTTACCCTTACCCTAACGCTAACCCTAAACCTAACCGTAACCCTAATAATATCCCTAACCCTAACCCTTACCCTTATCCTAACCCTACCCTAAACCTAACCCTAACAGTAATCCCTAACCCTAACACTTACCCTTATCCTAAACCTAACCCTAACCTTAATGCTAATTCTAAGCTTAATCCTAACCCTAACCCTTACCTTAACTCTAACCCTAACCCTAACCCTTACCGTTACCTTAACCCTAACTTTAACCCTAACCCTAAACCTTACCCTTATCCTAACGCTAACCCTAACCCTAACCTAACCCTAACCCTAACACATACCCTTACCCTAACACTAACCCTAACCCTAACTCTAACTCTAAACCTAACCCTAAACCTAACCCTAACCCTAACCCTAAAATTACCCTAACCCTAACCTTAATCCCAACACTAACCCTAACCCTAACCTTAACCCTAACCCTTAACCTTATCCTAACCCTAACCCTAACCCTAACCCTAACCCTAACCCTAACCGTAACCCTTACCCTAACCCTAACCCTAATCCTAAACCTAACGCTTACCCCTACCCAAACCCTAACCCTAACCCTAATCCTAAACCTAACCCTAAACTTAACCCTAACCCTTACCCTTACCCTAACACTAACCCTAACCCTTCACCTAACCCTAACCCCAACCCTAACCCTTACCCTTACCCTAACCCTAACCCTAATCCTAACCCTAATCCTAACCCTAACCCTCACCCTTACCTCATCCTAACCCTAACCCTAACCCTAACCCTAACCTTAACCCTAACCCTTATCCTTACCCTAACCCTACCCCTAACCCTAACCCTTAACCTAACCCTAACCCTAAACTTAACCCTTACACTTACCCTAACCATAACCATAACCTAAACCTAACCTTAACCCTAACCCTAAACCTATCCCTAACCCTTACCCCTGCCCTTACCCTAACCCTAACACTAAACGTATCACTAACCCTAACCCTAACCCTAACCTTTACCCTTACCCTAACCCTAACCCTAATCCTAAACCTAACGCTTACCCCTACCCAAACCCTAACCCTAACCCTAAACCTAAACCTAACCCTAAACTTAACCCTAACCCTTACCCTTACCCTAACCCTAACCCTAACCCTACACCTAACCCTAACCCCAACCCTAACCCTTACCCTTACCCTAACCCTAACCCTAATCCTAACCCTAACCCTTACCCTTACCTCATCCTAACCTTAACCCTAACCCTAACCCTAACCTTAACCCTAACCCTTATCCTTACCCTAACCCTAACCCTAACCATAACCCTTAACCTAACCCTAACCCTAAACTTAACCCTTACACTTACCCTAACCATAACCATAACCTAAACCTAACCTTAACCCTAACCCTAAACCTATCCCTAACCCTTACCCCTGCCCTTACCCTAACCCTAACACTAAACGTATCACTAACCCTAACCTTAACCCTAACCTTTACCCTTACCCTAACCCTAACCATAAACTTAACCCTAACCGTAACCGTAACCCTTACCCTTTCCCTAACGCTAACCCTAAACCTAACCGTAACCCTAATAATAACCCTAACCCTAACCCTTACCCTTATCCTAACCCTACCCTAAACCTAACCCTAACAGTAATCCCTAACCCTAACCCTTA
Organism: Megascapheus bottae; assembly: GCA_024803745.1. Taxonomy (NCBI): domain Eukaryota; kingdom Metazoa; phylum Chordata; class Mammalia; order Rodentia; family Geomyidae; genus Megascapheus; species Megascapheus bottae. The sequence continues at coordinate 149,788 of JANJXV010000479.1, forward strand.
CCCTTATCCTAAACCTAACCCTAACCTTAATGCTAATTCTAAGCTTAATCCTAACCCTAACCCTTACCTTAACTCTAACCCTAACCCTAACCCTTACCCTTACCTTAACCCTAACTTTAACCCTAACCCTAAACCTTACCCTTATCCTAACGCTAACCCTAACCCTAACCTAACCCTAACCCTAACACATACCCTTACCCTAACACTAACCCT
>JANJXV010000479.1:155000-160000 GCA_024803745.1 Megascapheus bottae
ACCTTACCCTAAACCTAACCCTAACCCTAACCCTAACACTTACACTTAACCTTACGCTAACCCTAAACCTAACCCTAACCCTAACCCTAACACTTACCCTTACCATAACTGTAACCCACAACCTAACCCTAACCCTAACACTAACCCCTAATCCTAAACCTAAACCCTAATCCTTACACTTACCCTAACCCTAACCCTAACCGTAACACTTACCCTTAACCTAAACCTAACCCTAACCCTAACCTTTACCCTAACCCTAACCCTAACCCTAACACTTACCCATACCCTAAACCCTACCCTAACCCTATCCCTTACCGTAACCCTACCCTAACCCTAACACTAACCCTAACCCTTAACTTACCCTAACCCTAAACCTAACCGTAACCATAACCTTAACTCTAACCCTTACCCTGACTCTAACCCTAACCATAACCCTAAACCTAACCCTAAACCTTACCCTTACCCTAAACCTAACCCTAACCCTAACCCTTACTTAACCCTAAACCTAACCCTAACCCTTACTTAACCCTAACCCTAACACTTACCCTAACACTAAACCTAACCCTAACCATTACCCTAACCAAAAGCCTAACATTCACCCTAACCCTTATCCTAACACTAACACTAACCCTAACCCTAACCCTAACCCTTTACCTAACACTAAAACTAACCCTAACCACTAACCCTAACCCTTACCCTAACCCTAACCCTAACCCTAAACCCTAACCCTAACCCTAACCCTAACCACTAACCCTAACCCTGACACTAACTCTAAAACTTACCCTTATCCTAATCTAACCCTAACCCTAACAGTTACCCTTACCCTTAACCCTACCCTAACCCTAACTCTAAACATAACAATTACCCTAACCCTAACCCTAACCCTTACGCTTACCCTAACCCTAAACCTCACCCTAACGCTAACCTTAACCCTAACCCCTACCCTTACCCTAACCCTAACACTAACCCTAACCCTAAACCTTACCCTTACCCTAAACCTAACCCTAACCCTTACCCTAAACCTAACCCTAACCCTAACCCTTACCCTTACCTTAGCCCTAACCCTAACACTCACCCTTACCCTTACCCTTCCCCTAACGCTAACCCTATACCTAAATCTAACCCTATCCCTAACACATACCCTTACCCTAACCCTAACCCTAACCCTAAACCTAAGAATAACCCTAACCCTAACCTTAACCCTAACCCTTACCCTAACCCTAACCTTAACCAAAAATCTAAACCTAACACTAACCCTAACACTAACCTTTACCTTTACCCCAACCCTAACCCTAAACCTAACCCTAACAATAACCCTATCCCTAACCCTTACCCTAAACCTAACCCTATCATAACCCTAACCCTTACCTTTACCCTAACCCTAAACCTAACAATAAAACTAACCCTAGACCTAACCTTAACCCTAACCCTTACCCTTAACCGAACCCTAACTCTAACCCTAACCCTAACCCTAAACCTAACCCTAGCCCTTACACTTACACTAACCCTAACCCTAATCCTAAGCCTTACCCTAACCCTAACCCTAAACTTAACACTTACCCTAACCCTAACCCTAACACTTACCCTAACCCTAACCCTAACACTAAATCTTACCCAAACCCTAACCCAAACCCTTACCATTACCCTAACCCTAACCCTAACCCTAAACCTTACCCTTACCCTTATTCAATCCTAACGCTTACCCTTACCCTTACCCTAACCCTAACCCTTACCCTTACCCTAACCCTAACCTTAATCCTAACCCTTACCCTAACCCTAAACCTAACCCTCATCCTAACCCTAACACTTACCCTAACCCTAACCCTAACCCTAACACTTACCCTAACCCTAACCCTAACCCTAACACTTACCCTTACCCTAACCCTAAACCTAACCCTAACCCTTACCCTTACCCTAAACCTAACCCTAACCCTTACCCTTACCCTAAACCTAACCCTAACCCTAACCCTTACCCTTACCCTAACCCTAACCCTAACCCTAAACCTTACACTTACCCTTACCCTAATCCTAACCCAAACCCTTACCCTAACCCTAACCCTAAACCTAAACTAATCTGTACCCTTACCCTAACCCTAACCCTAAACTTAACCCTAACCGTAACCCTAACCCTTATCCTTACCCTAACCCTAACCCTAACACTAAACCTTACACTTACCCTTACCCTAACCCTAACCCTAACCCTTACCGTAACCCTAACCCTAACCCTAAACTAACCTTTACCCTTACCCTAACCCTAACCCTAACTCTAACCCTAACACTTACCCTTAACCTAACCCTAAATCTAAACCTAACCCTAACCCTAACCCTAACCCAAACCTTAACCAAAACCCTCACACTAAATCTAACCCTAACCCTAACCCTTACCCTTTCCCTAACCCTAACCCTAACCCTAACCCGTAACAATTTCCCTTAACCTAACCCTAACCCTAACCCTTACCCTTACCCTAACCCTAACCCTAACCCTAACCCTTACACTAACCCTAACCCTAACCATAACCACTACCCTATACCTAACCCTAACCCTAACCCTAACCCCTAACCCTAACCCTAAAGATAACCCTTACCCCTAACCCTCTCCCTAACCCTAACCCTAACCCTTACCCTAACCCTAACCCTAACCCTAACCCTAACCCTAATCTTAACCCCAACTTTAAATCTAACCGTAACCCTAACCCTAACGCTTACCCTAACCCTAACCATAACCATAACCCTAACCCCTAACCCTAACCCTACACCTAACCCTAACCCTTACCCTTATCCTAACCCTAACCCTAACCCTAACCCTTACCTGAAACCTAACCCTAACCCTAACTCTAACACTTACCCTAACCCTAACCCTAACCCTAAACCTTACCCTAAACTTAACCCTAACCCTAACCCATACCCTAACCCTAACCCTAACCCTAACCCCTAACCCTAACCCCTAACCTAACCCTAACCCTAAACCTAACCCTAACCCTTACCCTAACCCTAACCATCACCCTTATCCTAACCCTAACCCTAACCCTAACCCTTACCCTTACCCTAACCCTAACCCTAACCCTAAACCTAACCCTAACCCTAACTCTAACACTAACCTTAACCTTAACCCTAACCCTAACCCGCACCCTATCCCTTACCTTTACCCTAACGCTAACCCTAACCCTTACCCTTACCCTAACCCTAACCCTAATCTTAACACCAAACCTAAACCTAACCATAACCCTTACCATAACCCTAATCCTAACCCTAACCCTAACAATAACTCTTACCCTTACCATAACACTAACACTAACTCTAACCCCAACCATAAACCTAACCCTAAACCTAACCCCTAACGCTAACCATAGCAAAAACCCTAGCCCCTTACCCTAACCCTAACCCTAACCGTTACCCTTAACCTAACATTAACCCTAACCGTAACACTTAACATTACCCTAACCCTAATCCTAACCCTAACCCTTACCCTAACCCTAACCCTAACCCTAACCTAACCCTTACACTTACCCTTACCCTAACCCTAACCCCAAACCTAAACCTAACCCTTTCCCTTTCCCTAACCATAACCCTAACCCTAACCCTTACCCTAAACCTAAACCTAACCCTAAACTAACCTTTACCCTTACCCTAACCCTAACACTAACCTTAACCCTAACCCTAACCCTAACCCTTACCCTTACCCTAACCCAAACCTAAACCTAACCCTAACCCTAAAAATATTCCTAAACTTAACCTTTACCCTTACCCTAACCCTAACCTAAACCTAACCCTAACCGTAACCCCTAACCCTAACCCTAACCCTAACACTTACCCTAACCCTAACCCTAACCCTAAACCTAACCCTTTCCCTTTCCCTAACCCTAACCCTAACCCTTACCTAACCCTAACCCTAGCCCTAACCCTAAACTTACCTTTACCCTTACCCTAACCATAACCCTAACCTTAACCCTAACCCTAAGGCTAACCCTTACCCTAACTCTAACCCTAACCCTAACCCTTACCCTTACCCTTAACCCTTACCTAACCCTAACCCTAACCCTAACCTTTACCCTAACCCTAACCCTAAATCCTAACACTAACCCTAACCCTAACCCTAACCACTAACCCTAACCCTGACCCTAACTCTAACACTTACCCTTATCCTAATCCTAACCCTAACCCTAACACTTACCCTTAACCTTAACCCTTCCCTAACCCTAACCCTAACCCTAACCCTTACCCTAACCCTAACACTAACCCTTTACCTAACACTAACAATAACCCTAACCACTAACTCTAACACTTACCTAACCCTAACCCTAACCCTAAACCCTAACCCTAACCCTAACCCTAACCACTAACCCTAACCCTGACCCTAACTCTAACACTTACCCTTATCCTAATCCTAACCCTAACCCTAACACTTACCCTTACCCTTAACCATTCCCTAACCCTAACCCTAACCCTAACCCTTACCCTAACCCTAACCCTTACCCTTACCCTAACCCTAAACCTAAACCTTACCCTAAACCTAAACCTAACCCTAACTCTAAACCTTACCCTTAACTTAACCCTATCCCTAACACATGCCTTTACCCTAACCCTAACATTAACCCTAAACTTAAGAGTAAACCTAAACCTAACCCTATCCCTAACCCTTACCCTAACCCTAACCTTAACCCCAAATCTAACCCTAACCCTAACCCTAACCCTTACCCTTACCCTAACCCTAACCCTAAACCTAACCCTAACAATAACCCTACCCCTAACCCTTACTCTAAACCTAACCCTATCGTAACCCTAACCCTTACCTTTACCCTAACCCTAAAACTAACCCTAAACCTAACCTTAACCCTAACCCTTACCCTTAACCTAACCCTAAACCTAAACCTAACCCTAAACCGGACCTTAGCCCTTACACGTACGCTAACCCTAAACCTAATCCTAACCCTTACCCTAACCCTAACCCTAACCCTAACCCTAACCCTAACCCTAACCCAAACCCTTACCCTTATCCTAAC
>JANJXV010000479.1:167500-172500 GCA_024803745.1 Megascapheus bottae
ACCCTAACGCTTACCCTTACCATTACCCTAACCCTAACCCTTACCCTTACCCTAACCCTAAACTTAATCCTAACCCTTACCCTAACCATAACCCTAACCCTAATCCTAACCCTAACACTTACCCTAACCCTAACCGTAACCCTTACCCTAAACCTAACCCTAACCCTAACCCTTACCCTTACCCTAAACCTAAACCTAACCCTAACCCTTACCCTTACCCTAACCCTAACCTTAACCCTAACCCTTACACTTACTCTTACCCAAACCCTAACCCTAACCCTAAACCTAACCCTTTCCCTTTCCCTAATCCTAACCCTAACCCTTACCCTTACCCTAACCCTAACCCTAAACTAACCTTTACCCTTACCCTAACCCTAACCCTAACCTTAACCCTACCCCTAACCCTAACCCTAACCCTTACCCTTACCCTAACTCCAACCCTAAAACTAACCCTTACCCTAACCTTATCCCTATCCCTAACCCTTACCCTTTCCCAAACCTTACCCTAAACCTAACCCTAACTGTAACCCCTAACACTAACCCTAACCCTAATGCTTAGCCTTACAATAACCCTAACCCTAAACTTAATGCTGACCCTAAGCCTAACAATAACCCTTACCCTAACCCTAACCCTAACCCTAATCTTTACCCTAACCCTAACAATAATCCTAAACCTAATCCTTATCCTTTCCCTAACCCTAACCCTAACTCTAACCCTAACCCTAACCTTAACCCAAACCCTGATCCTAAACCTAACCCTTACGCTTACCCTAACCCTAACACTTAACCTAACCCTAACCCAAAACCTAACCCTACCCCTAACCCTAACACTGACCTTTACCCTAACCCTAATCCTAACCCTAAATCTTACCCTTACCCTATACCTAATCCTTACCCTTACCCTAATCCTAACCCTAACCCTAAACCTAACCCTAACCCTAACCCTTACCCTTACCCTAAACCTAACCCTAACCCTAAACCTAACCCTAACCCTAACCATAAACCTTACCCTTACCCTAACGCTAACCCTTACTTTTACCCTAACACTAAACCTAAACCTAAACCTAATCCTAACCCTAACCCTTACCATTACCCTAACCCTAACCCTAACCCTAAACCTAACTCTAACCCTTCCCCTAACACTAACCCTTACACTTACCCTAATCCTAACCGTAACCCTAACCCTAACCCTAAACCTTACCCTAACCCTAACCCTAAACCTAACCCTAACCCTTACCCTTGCCCTCACACTAACCCTAACCTTAAACCTAACCCTAACACCAACCCTAAACTTAACCCTAACCCTTATCCTTACCCTAACCTTAACCCTAACCCTAACCCTTACCCTAACCCTAACCGTAACCCTTACCTTAACCCTAACACTAACCCTTAACCTAACCCTAACCCTAACCCTAAACCTTACCCTTAACCAAACCCTAAACCTAACCCAACCCTAACCCTACGCCTAACACTAACCCTAACCCTAACCATAACCCTAAACATAACCCTACCCCTAACACTAACCCTTACTCTTACACTAACCCTAACCCTAAACCCAACCCTAACCCTAACCCTAACCCAAAATCAAACCTTAACCCTAAACCTAACCCTAACCCTTGCCCTTACCCTAACCCTAACCTAAACCTAACACTAACCCTAACCCTAACGCTAACCCTAACCCTTATCCTTACCGAACCCTAAACCTAACCCTAAGGCCTAACCCTAACCCTAACCCTTACCCTTACCCTTATCCTAACCCTAACAGAAACCCTAACACTTACCCTTACCCTAACCCCTACCCTAACCCTAACTCTAACCCTAACCCTTACCATAACTCTAACCGTAACCCTAATCCTTACACTTACCCTAACCCTAACCTTAACCCTAACCCTAAACCTTACCCTTACCCTAAACCTAACCCTTACCCTTGCCCTAACGCTAACCCTAACACTAAATCTAAACCTAAACCTAACCCTAACCCTAACACATACGCTTACCCTAACCCTAACCTAAACGTAACCCTAAAACTAACCCTAACCCTAACCCTAACCCTTACCCTTACCCTTACCCTTACCCTAACCCTAACTCTAACCTTAACCGTTTCACTTACAATCATCCTAAACATAAACCTAACCCAAATCCTAAACCTTACCCTTACCCTAACCCTAACCCTAACCCCAACCCTAACCCAAACCTTACCATTACAATAAACCTAACCCTAACCCTTACCCTAACCATAACCCTAACACTAACCCTAACCCTTACCCTTAGCTTAACCCTAACCCTAACCCTTAACGTTACCTTAACGCTAACCCTAATCCTAACCTTAACCCTAACCCTAACCCTAACCCTACCCTTACCCTTACCCTTACCCTAAACCTAAACCAAACTCTAACGATAACCCTAACCCTAACCCTAACCCTTACCCTAACCTAACCCTAACCCTTACCCTAAACCTAACCCTAAGCCTAACCTTAACCCTAAACCTAACCCTAACCTTAACCCTAACATTAAGCCTATCCCTAACCCTTACCCTTATCCTAACCATAACCCTAAACCTTACCCTAACCCTAACCCTAACCCTAAACCTAACCCTTACCCTTACCCTTACCCTAACCCAATCCCTAAAAATAACTCTAACCCTAAACCTAACACTAACGCCGAACCCTAAACCTAACCCTAACCCTAACCCTTACCTAACACTAACCCTAACCCTAATCCTTACCCTAAACCTAAACCTAACACTAATCCTTACCCTTTCGCTAACCCCAACCCTAACCCTAACACTCACCCTTACCCTAACCCTAGCCCTAACCTAACCCTAACCCTAACCCTAAACCTAACCCTAACCCAAACACTAACCCTAACCCTAACCCTAACCTTTACCCAAACACTAACCCTAACCCTAACCCTTACCCTTACCCTAAACCTAACCCTAACCCTAAACCTAACCCTAAAACTTACGCTTACCTTAACACTAACCCTAACCCTAACCCATACCCTTACCCTAATCCTCACCCTAACCCTAACGCTAAACCTAACCCCTAACCCTAACCCTAACCCGAAGCCTAACCCTTACACTTATCCTAACACTAACCCTAACCCTAACACTTACCCTAACCCTAACCCTAACCCCAACCCTTACCCTTACCCTAAACTTAACCTAACCCTAACACTAACCCTAACCCTTTTCCTTACCCTAAACCTAACCCTAACACTAAGCCTAACCCTAAAACTTACCCTTACCCTAAACCTAACCCTAACCCTACCCCTTACCCTTATCCTAACCCTAACACTAACCCTAACCCTAACATTTACCCTTACCCTAACCCTAACCCTAACTCTAACCCTAACCCTTACCCTTACAATAATCCTAAATATAAACCTAACCCTAATCCTAAACCTTACTCTTACCCTAACCCTAACCTTAACCCCAACCCTAACCCTAACCCTTACCCTAACCATAACCATAACACTAACCCTAACCCTTACCCTTAGCTTATCCCTAAACCTAACCCTTAACCTTACCCTAACGCTAACCCTAATCCTAACCTTAACCCTAAACCTAACCCTACCCTTACCCTTACTCTAAACCTAAGCCTAACTCTAAACCTTACCATAACCCTAACCCTAACCCTTACTCTAACCTAACCCTAACCCTTACCCTAAACCTAACCCTAACCTTAACCCTAACCCTAACCCTAACCCTTACCCTTAACCTAACGCTAAACCTAAACCTAACCCTAACCCTAACACTAACCCTAACCCTAAACTTAACCCTAACCCTAAGCCTATCCCTAACCCTTACCCTTACCATAACCCTACACCTAAACCTAACACTAACCCTAACCCTAAACCTAACCCTTACCCTTACCCTAACCCAAACCCTAAACCTAACTCTAACCCTAACCCTAACCCTAACACTAACGCCGAACCCTAAACCTAACCCTAACCCTTACCCTTATCCTAACACTAACCCTAACCCTAACACTAACACTTACCCTTAACCTAACTCTAAACCTAACCCTAACCCTAACCCTAACCCTAACCCTTACCCTTAACCTAACCCTAACCCTAACCCTTACATTTACCTTAACACTAACCCTAACCCTAACCCTAACCCTTACCCTTAACCTAACCCTAACCCTAACCCTTACATTTACCTTAACCCTAACCCTAACCCTAACCCTAACCCTTACCCTTAACCTAACCCTAACTCTAACCCTTACATTTACCTTAACCCTAACCCTAAACCTAACCCTTATCCTTACCCTAACGCTAACCATAACCCTAACATTAACCCTAACCCTAACCCCAACACATACCCTTACCCTAACCCTAAGACTTACCCTAAACGTAATCCTAAACATAACACTAACCCTAACCCTAATCCTAACCCTTACCCTAACCCTAACCCTAACCCTTACCCTTACACTAACCCTAACCCTAACCTTAACCCCAACCCTTAACCAAACCCTAACAGTAAACCTAACCCTAACCATTACCATAACCCTAACCCTTACCCTAACCCTAACCCTAATCCTAACCCTCACCATTACCCTTACCCTAACCCTAACCCTAACCGTCAACCTAACCCTAACCCTAACCCTAACCCTTACCCTTACCCTTACCCTAACTCTAACCCTAAACCTAACCCTAACCCTTATCCTTACCCTAACGCTAACCCTAACCCTAACCTTAACCCTAAAACTAACCCTAAAACATACCCTTACCCTAACCCTAACCCTAACACTAACCGTAACCCTTAACATAACCCTAACACTAACCCTAACCCTAACCCTAACCCCTAACCCTAACCCTAACCCTAACCCTAACCCTTACCCTTACCCTAATCCTAAACATAATCCTAACCCTAATCCTAACCCTTACCCTAACCCTAACCCTAACCCTAACCCTAACCCCAACTCTATCCCTATACCTTACCCTTACACTAACACTAACCCTAACCCTAACCCTAACCTTAACCCTAACCCTTATCC
>JANJXV010000479.1:175000-197500 GCA_024803745.1 Megascapheus bottae
CTAACCCTAACCCTAACCCTAACCCTTACACTTACCCTTACCCTAACCCTAACCCCAACCCTAAACCTAATCCTTTCCCTTTCCCTAACCGTAACCCTAACCCTAACCCTTACCCTAACCCTAACCCTAAACTAACCTTTACCCTTACCCTAACCCTAACCCTAACCTTAACCCTAACCCTAACCCTAACCCTAACCCTAACCCTTAACCTAACCCTAACACTTACCCTAACCCTAACCCTAACCCTAACCCTAAACCTTACTCTAACCCTAACCCTAACCTTAAACCTAAAACTTATCCTAACACTAAAACTAACCCTAACCCTAACTCTTAACCTAACCCTAACACTAACCCTAACCCTTACCCTAACCCTAACCCTAACCCTAACCCTATCACCTAAACCTAACCCTGACCCTAACTCTAACACTTACCCTTATCCTAACAATAACCCTAACCCTAACACTCACCCTTACCCTAAACCCTACCCTAACCCTAACCTTAACCCTAACCCTTACCCTAACCCTAAACCTAACCCTAACCCTAACACTTACCCTTACCCTAACCCTAATCCTAACCATAACCCTAACCCTAAACATAACCCTTATCTTATCCGCACCACATACCCTTACCCTAACCCTAACTCTAACCCTAACCCTAACCCTAAACCTAAAAATAAACCTAACCCTAACCCTAACCCTAACCCTTACCCTAACCCTAACCTTAACCCAAACTCTAAACCTACCTCTAACCCTAACCCTAACCCTTACCCTTACCCTAACCCTAACCCTAAACCTAAACCTAATGCTAATCCTACCCCTAACCCTTACCCTAAACCTAACCCTAATCCTAAACCTAACCCTTACACTTACCCTAACCCTAACCCTAAAACTAACCCTAACCCTATCCTTAACCCTAACCCTTACCCTAAGCCTAACCCTAACTCTAACCCTAACCCTAAACCTAAACCTAAACCTAACCTTTACCCTTACCCTAACCCTAAGCCTAAACCTAACCATTACCCTAAACCTAAATCTTACCCTAACCCTAACCCTAACCCTAACACTTACCCTAACCCTAACCCAAACCCTAAACCTTACCCTAACCCTAACCCTAACCCTTACCCTAACCCTAACCCTAATCCTATCACCTAACCCTAAATCTTAACCTAACCCTAACCCTAACCCTAACCCTGACCAGAACCCTTACCCTCACCCTAACCCTAACCCTTACCCTAACCATAATCCTGACCCTAACCCTAACCTTAACCTAAACCTAAAACTAAACCTAACACTTACCCTTACCGTAACCCTAACCCTAACCCTAACCCTAACCCTTACCCTTACCCTAAACCTAACCCTAACTCTAATCCTAACCCTTACCCTTACTCTAACCCGAAAGCTAACACTAACCCTAACCCTAAACCTAACCCTAACCCTTACACTAACCCTAACCATAACCCTTACACTAACCCTAACCTCAACTTTAACCCTAACCCTAAACCTGACCCTAACCCTTATCCTTAACCTAAAACTTACCCTAAACCTAATCCTAACCCTAACCCTAAATCTTACCCTTACTCTAACCCTAACCCTAAACCTAACCCTAACCATAACCCTAACACTTACCCTTAACATAACCCTAAGCCTCAACCTAATCCTAACCCTAACCCTAACCCCTAATCCTAAACCTAACCCCTAATCCTTACCCTTACCCTAACCCTAACCCTAACCCTAACTGTAACACTTACCCTTAACCTAAACCTAACCCTAACCCTAACCCTTACCCTAACCCTAATCCTTACCCTAACCCTAACCCCAACACTAACCCTAACCCTTACCCTAAACCAAACCCTAACCCCTAACCCTAACCCTTACCCTAAACCTAACACAAACCATAACCCTAATCCTAACCCTTACCCTTAACCTAACCCTAACCCTAATTCTAACCCTAACCCTCTCCCTAAAACTAAACCTTACCATAACCCTAACCCTAACCCTAACCCTTACCCTAACCCTAAACCTAACCCTAACCCTAATCCTTACCCTAAACCTAACCCTAACCCCTAACCCTAACCCTTACCCTAACCCTAACCCAAACCATAACCCTAATCCTAACCCTTACCCTTAACCTAACCCTAACCCTAATTCTAACCCTAACCCTCTCCCTAAGCCTAAACCTTACCCTAACCCTAACCCTAACCCTAACCCTTACCCTAACCCTAAACCTAACCCTAACCCTTACCCTTACCCTAACGCTAAACCTAACCCTAACCTTAACCCTAAAACTAACCCTAAAACATACCCTTACCCTAACCCTAACCCTAACACTAACTGTAACCCTTAACATAACCCTAACACTAACCCTAACCCTAAACCTAACCCTAACCCTTACCCTAACCCTAACCCTGACCCTCACCCTTACCCTAACCCTAACTCTAGCCCTAACCCTTACCCTTACCCTTACCCTTACCCTAACTCTAACCCTAAACCTAACCCTAACCCTTACCCTTACCCTAACCCTAACCCTAACCCTAACCCTTACCCTAACCCTAACCCTGACCCTCACCCTTATTCTAAACCTAACTCTAGCCCTAACCCTTACCCTTACCCTAATCCTAAACATAATCCTAACCCTAATCCTAACCCTTACCCTTAACCTAACCCTAACCCTAACCCTAACCCTTACATTTACCTTAACCCTAACCCTAAACCTAACCCTTATCCTTACCCTAACGCTAACCATAACACTAACATTAACCCTAACCCTAACCCTAACACATACCCTTACCCTCACCCTAACACTTCCCCTAAACGTAATCCTAAACATAACACTAACCCTAAAACTAATCCTAACCCTTACCCTAACCCTAACCCTAACCCTTACCCTTACACAAACCCTAACCCTAACTTTAACCCCAACCCTTAACCAAACCCTAACAGTAAACCTAACCCTAACCATTACCATAACCCTAACCCTAACCCTAACCCCAACTCTATCCCTAAACCTTACCCTTACACTAACACTATCCCTAACCCTAACCCCAACGTTAACCCTAACCCTTATCCTTACCCTAACCCTAACCATAACCCTAACCCTAAACCTAACCCTAACCCTAAACCTAACCCTTTCCCTTGCCCTAACCCTAACCCTAAACCTAACCGCAACTCTTACCTTGACCCTAACCCTAACCATAATCCTAACTCTAACCCTAACCTTAACCCTGACCCTTACCCTTATCCTAACCCTAACCCTAACCCTAACCCTAACACTAAACCTAGCCCTTACCCTAACAATAAACCTGGCCCTAACCCTAACACTAACCCTTACCCTTACCCTAACCCTAACCCTAACCATACCCCAAACCCTAACCCTAACCCTTACCCAAACCCAAACTCTAACCCAAACTCTTACCCTTATCCTAACCCTAACCCTAACCCTAACCCTAACTCTAACCCAAACTCTTACCCTAACCCTAACCCTAACCCTAACCTTAACCCTAATCCTTACCCTAGACCTAACTCTAAACCTAACCCTTACACTTTCGCTAACCCTATCCCTAACCCTAACAATTACCCTTACCCTAATCATAACCCTAAACCTAAGCCTAACCCAAACCCTAACCCTAAACCTAAACTTAACACTAACCCTAACCCTAACCCTAACCCTAATGCTAAACCTAAATCTAACCCTAACCTTAACCCTAACCCTAACCCTAACCTTAACCCTAACCCTAACCTTATCCCTAATCCTTACCCTTACCAAAACCCTAACCCTAAACCTAAAACTAACCCTAACCCTAAACCTAACCCTTACCCTTACCCTAACCCTAACCCTAAACCTAACTCTAACCCTAACCCTAACCCCGAACCCTAAACCTAACCCTAAACCTAACCCTAAACCTAACCCTTATCCTAACACTAACCCTAAACCTAACCCTAACCCTAACCCTAACCCTTACTCTTAAGCTAACCCTAACCCCAACACTAACCCTAACCGTAAAATTTACCCTTACCCTAAACCTAACACTAAACCTTACCCTAACCCTAACCCTAACCCTAACCCTTGCCCTTACCCTATGCTAACCATAACCCTAACCTTAACACTAACCCTAACCGTTACACATACCCTTACCCTAACCCTAACACTAACCCTAACCGTAACCCTAACAGTAACCCTAACCCTTACCATTAACCTAACCCTAATCCTTACCCTAACTGTAACCCTAATCCTAAACCTAACCGTCACCCTTACCCTTACCCTAACCCTAACCCTAACCCTAACCCTAATCCTAACCCTATCCCTAACCTTAACCCTAACCCTTGTCCTTACCCTAACCCTTACCATAACCCTAACACTAAACCTAACCCTAACACTAAACGTAACCCTTACTTTTAAACTAACCCTAACCCTAAACCTATCCGTATCCCTTACCCCGACCCTAACCCTAACCGTAATCCTAACTCTAACCCTAAACTTAACCCTAACCCTTACCCTTACCCTAACCCTAACCCTAACCCTAACCGTAACCGTAACCCTTACCCTAAACCTAACCCTAACACTAACCCTAAAACTTGTCTTTACCCTAAACCTAACACTAACCATATCCCCAACCCTTACCCTAACCCTAACTCTAACCCTAACTCTTACCCTTACCGTAACCCTAACCCTAACCGTAATGCTAACTAAAACCCTAATCCTTACCCTAACCCTAAACCTAACCCTAACCCTAACCCTAACCCTAACTCTAACCCTAACTCTTACCCTTACCCTAACCCTAACCTTAATGCTAACCCTAACCCTAACCCTAACCCTAACCCTAACCCCTAACCCTAACCCTTACCCTAACCCTAACCCAAACCATAACCCTAATCCTAACCCTTACCCTTAACCTAACCCTAACCCTAATTCTAACCCTAACCCTCTCCCTAAGCCTAAACCTTACCCTAACCCTAACCCTAACCCTAACCCTTACCCTAACCCTAAACCTAACCCTAACCCTTACCCTTACCCTAACGCTAAACCTAACCCTAACCTTAACCCTAAAACTAACCCTAAAACATACCCTTACCCTAACCCTAACCCTAACACTAACTGTAACCCTTAACATAACCCTAACACTAACCCTAACCCTAAACCTAACCCTAACCCTTACCCTAACCCTAACCCTGACCCTCACCCTTACCCTAACCCTAACTCTAGCCCTAACCCTTACCCTTACCCTTACCCTTACCCTAACTCTAACCCTAAACCTAACCCTAACCCTTACCCTTACCCTAACCCTAACCCTAACCCTAACCCTTACCCTAACCCTAACCCTGACCCTCACCCTTATTCTAAACCTAACTCTAGCCCTAACCCTTACCCTTACCCTAATCCTAAACATAATCCTAACCCTAATCCTAACCCTTACCCTTAACCTAACCCTAACCCTAACCCTAACCCTTACATTTACCTTAACCCTAACCCTAAACCTAACCCTTATCCTTACCCTAACGCTAACCATAACACTAACATTAACCCTAACCCTAACCCTAACACATACCCTTACCCTCACCCTAACACTTCCCCTAAACGTAATCCTAAACATAACACTAACCCTAAAACTAATCCTAACCCTTACCCTAACCCTAACCCTAACCCTTACCCTTACACAAACCCTAACCCTAACTTTAACCCCAACCCTTAACCAAACCCTAACAGTAAACCTAACCCTAACCATTACCATAACCCTAACCCTAACCCTAACCCCAACTCTATCCCTAAACCTTACCCTTACACTAACACTATCCCTAACCCTAACCCCAACGTTAACCCTAACCCTTATCCTTACCCTAACCCTAACCATAACCCTAACCCTAAACCTAACCCTAACCCTAAACCTAACCCTTTCCCTTGCCCTAACCCTAACCCTAAACCTAACCGCAACTCTTACCTTGACCCTAACCCTAACCATAATCCTAACTCTAACCCTAACCTTAACCCTGACCCTTACCCTTATCCTAACCCTAACCCTAACCCTAACCCTAACACTAAACCTAGCCCTTACCCTAACAATAAACCTGGCCCTAACCCTAACACTAACCCTTACCCTTACCCTAACCCTAACCCTAACCATACCCCAAACCCTAACCCTAACCCTTACCCAAACCCAAACTCTAACCCAAACTCTTACCCTTATCCTAACCCTAACCCTAACCCTAACCCTAACTCTAACCCAAACTCTTACCCTAACCCTAACCCTAACCCTAACCTTAACCCTAATCCTTACCCTAGACCTAACTCTAAACCTAACCCTTACACTTTCGCTAACCCTATCCCTAACCCTAACAATTACCCTTACCCTAATCATAACCCTAAACCTAAGCCTAACCCAAACCCTAACCCTAAACCTAAACTTAACACTAACCCTAACCCTAACCCTAACCCTAATGCTAAACCTAAATCTAACCCTAACCTTAACCCTAACCCTAACCCTAACCTTAACCCTAACCCTAACCTTATCCCTAATCCTTACCCTTACCAAAACCCTAACCCTAAACCTAAAACTAACCCTAACCCTAAACCTAACCCTTACCCTTACCCTAACCCTAACCCTAAACCTAACTCTAACCCTAACCCTAACCCCGAACCCTAAACCTAACCCTAAACCTAACCCTAAACCTAACCCTTATCCTAACACTAACCCTAAACCTAACCCTAACCCTAACCCTAACCCTTACTCTTAAGCTAACCCTAACCCCAACACTAACCCTAACCGTAAAATTTACCCTTACCCTAAACCTAACACTAAACCTTACCCTAACCCTAACCCTAACCCTAACCCTTGCCCTTACCCTATGCTAACCATAACCCTAACCTTAACACTAACCCTAACCGTTACACATACCCTTACCCTAACCCTAACACTAACCCTAACCGTAACCCTAACAGTAACCCTAACCCTTACCATTAACCTAACCCTAATCCTTACCCTAACTGTAACCCTAATCCTAAACCTAACCGTCACCCTTACCCTTACCCTAACCCTAACCCTAACCCTAACCCTAATCCTAACCCTATCCCTAACCTTAACCCTAACCCTTGTCCTTACCCTAACCCTTACCATAACCCTAACACTAAACCTAACCCTAACACTAAACGTAACCCTTACTTTTAAACTAACCCTAACCCTAAACCTATCCGTATCCCTTACCCCGACCCTAACCCTAACCGTAATCCTAACTCTAACCCTAAACTTAACCCTAACCCTTACCCTTACCCTAACCCTAACCCTAACCCTAACCGTAACCGTAACCCTTACCCTAAACCTAACCCTAACACTAACCCTAAAACTTGTCTTTACCCTAAACCTAACACTAACCATATCCCCAACCCTTACCCTAACCCTAACTCTAACCCTAACTCTTACCCTTACCGTAACCCTAACCCTAACCGTAATGCTAACTAAAACCCTAATCCTTACCCTAACCCTAAACCTAACCCTAACCCTAACCCTAACCCTAACTCTAACCCTAACTCTTACCCTTACCCTAACCCTAACCTTAATGCTAACCCTAACCATTACCCTAACCTTAACCCTAACTCTAACCCTAACCCTTACCCTTACCCTAACCCTAACTCTAAACCTAACCCTAACCCTAACCCTAAACCTTAGTCCATACCCTAACCCTAACCCTAAACCTAACACTAACCTTAACCGTAAAACTAACCTTAACCCTAACCCTAACCCTAAACCTTACCCTTACCCTAAACCTAACCCTAAACCTAACCCTAACATTAAACTTAACCCTAAACCATAACCCTAACCCTAACCCTACCCCTTCCCCTTATCCTAACCCTAACCCTAACCTAACACTTACCCTTACCTTAAATGAACCATAACCATAAACCTAACCCTTACCCTAATCCTAAACATAACTCTAACCCTAAACCTAAACCTTACCCTTACACTAACCCTAACCCTAACACTAACCCCAACCCTAACACTAAACGTTACCCTTACACTAAAACTAACCCTAACCCTTACCCTAACCATAACCCTAACACTAACCCTAACCCTTACCCTTACCTTAACCCTAACCCTAACCCTTACCCTTAGTCTATCGCTAACCCTAACCCAAACCTTAATCCTAACCCTAACCCTACCCTTACCCTTACCCTAAACCTAACCCTAACTCTAACCCTAACCCTAACCCTAACCCTTACCCTAACCCTAACCCTAACCCTTATCCTAACCCTAACCCTAACCCTAACATTAACCCTAACCCTAACCCTAACACTAAGCCTTAAACTTACCCTAACGCTAAACCTCAACCTAACCCTAAACTTAACCCTAACCCTAACCCTAACCTTAACCTTAACCTTAACCCTAACCCTATCCCTAACCCTTACCCTTACACAAACCCTAACCCTAAACCTAAAACTAACCCTAACCCTAAACCTAACCCTTACCCTTACCCTAACCGTAACACTAAACCTAACTCTAACCCTAACCCTAAAGCTAAACCCGAACCCTAACCCTAACCCTAACCCTAACCCTTATCCTAACACTATCCCTAACCCTAACCCTAACCCTAACCCTTACCCTTACCCTAATCCTAAACCTAACCCTAACGCTAACCCTAACCCTAACCCTTACCCTTACCTTAACCCTAACCCTAACCCTTACCATTACCCTAACGCTAACCATAAACCTAACCTTAACCCTAACCCTAACCCTAATACATACCCTTACCCTAACCGTCACCCTAACCCTTACCCTAACCATAACCCTGACCCTAACCCTAACCTTACCCTAAACCTAAACCTAAACCTAACACTTACCCTTACCGTAACCCTAACCCTAAACCTAACCCTAACCCTAACCCTAACACTTACCCTTACCCTAACCCTAACCATAACCTAAACACCAACCCTAAACCTAACCCTAACAGTAACCCTAACCCTTACTCTTACCCTAACCCTAACCCTTACCCTAACCCTAAACCTAATCCTAAACATAACCCTCACCCTTTCCCTTACCCTAACCCTAACCCTAAACTTTACCCTTACCCTAAACATAACCCTAAACCTTACCCTAACCCTAACCCTAACCCTACCCTAACCCTTACCCTAATCCTAACCCTAACCCTAACCCTAACCCTAACCCCTAACCCTAACCCTTAACATAACCCTGACCCTAATCCTAACCCTAACCCTTACCCTTACCCTAAACCTAAACCTAACTCTAACCCTAACCCTAAACCTAACCCTTACCCTAACCCTAACCCTAACCCTTACCCTAACACTACCCCTAACCCTAAACCTAACCTTAAACCTAACCCTAACCATAACCCCAACCCTAATCCTTCCCCTTCCCCTTACCCTAACCCTAACCCTAACCGTAACCCTAACCCTAACCATGACCTGAACCTAACCCTAACCATAACCCTAACCGTAACCCATAACCCTAACCCTAACCCTAATCCTTACGATTATCCTAACATTAACCCTAACCCTATCACTTACCCTTACCCTAACCCCTAGCCTAACCCTAACCCTAACCCTAACCCTAACCGTAACCCTAAACCTTACACTTACCCTAAACCTAAACCTAACCCTTACCCTAAACCTAAACCTAAACCTAACCCCAAACCTTACCCTTATCATAACCCTAACCCTAATCCTTAATCTTACCCTAATGCTATCCCTAACCCTAACCCTAACCCTAATACATACCCTTACCCTAACCCTAACCCTAACCTTAACCGTAACCCTAAACCTAACCCTAAACCTAACCCTAACCCTAACCCATACCCTAAACCTAACCCTAACCCTACCCTTACCCTTACCCTAACCCTAACCCTAACCCTTACCCTTACCCTAACCCTAAACCTAACCTTACCCCAAACTTTACCCTAACCCTTACCCGTACAATAACACATACCCTTTCCCTAACCCTAACCCTAACCCTTACCCTAACCCTAACCCTAATCCTAACCCGAACCCTAACCCTAACCCTAACCTAACCCTAACCTTAATGCTAACTCTAACCCTCACCCTAACCCTTACCCTAAACCTAATCCTAACCCTAACCCTAGCCCTAACCCTTACCCTTACACTAACCGTAACCCTAAACCTAACCCTAACCCTAACCCTAACCGTAAAACCTAACCCTAACCCTAACCCTTACCCTTACACTAACCCTAACCCTCCCCCTAGTCCTTACCCTTACCCTATCCCTAACCCTAACCATGACCTTAACCTAACCCTAACCCTAACCTCTAACACTAACCCTAACCCCAACCCTAACCCTACCCCATAACCCTAACCCTAAACCTAACCCTAAACTCTAACCCTAACCCTAGCCATAACCCTAAACCTTACCCTTATCCTAACCCTACACCTAACCCTAAAATTTACCCTTACCTAACCCAAATCCTAACCCTAACCCTAACCCTAAACCTCACCCTAACCCTAACCCTAACCCTAACCCTAACCCTAAACCTAATGCTAACCCTAACCCCTAACCCTAATCTTAACCCTAACAATCACCCTAAACCTAACCTAACCCTAAACTTAATGCTAACTCTAACCCTAACCCTAACCCTTACCCTAAACCTAACCTTAACCCTAACCCTAACCCTAAGCCTTACACTTACCCTAACCCTAACCCTAACCCTAATCCTTACCCTAACCCTAACGCCAACACTTACCCTTACCCTTACCCTAACCCTAACCCCAACACTTACCCTTACCCTTACCCTAACCCTAACCTTTACCCCAACCCTAACCTAACCATAACCCTAAACCTAACCCTTACCCTTGCCCTAACCCTAACCCTAAACCTAACCCTAATACTCACCCTAACCCTTACCCTTACCCTAACCCTAACCCTAACCCTTATCCTTACCCTTACCCTAACACTAACCCTAAACCTAACCCTAACTCTTACCCTTATCCTAACACTAAATCTAACCTTAACCCAAACCCTAACCCTAACGCTAACCCTTACATTTTCCCTAACGTTAACACTAACTCTAACAGTTAAACTTACCCTAAACTTAACCCTAACCCTAAACCTAACCCTAACCATAACCCTAAACGTTAACACTAACCCCTAACCCTAACCGTAACACTAACACTTACCCTAACCCTAACCCTTACCCTTACCCGAAACTAAACCTAACTTTAACCCCAACCCTAAACCTAACCCTAACCCTAACCCTTACCCTAACACTAACCCTAACCCTAGCCCTAACCCTAACACTTATCCTTACTCTAACCCTAACCCTAACCTAACCCTTACCCTAACCCTAACCCTAACTCTAACCCTAACACTTACCATTACCCTAACCCTAACCCTAACCCTAACCCTAAACCTTACCCTAACCCTAACCCTAACCCTAACCGTAACACTTATCCTTACCCTAACCCCAACCCTAATCCTAACCCTAACCTTAACCCTTGCACTTATCCTAACCCTAAACCTAACCCTAACACTTACCCTTATCGTAAAGCCTACCCTAACCCTAACCCTAACCCTAACCCTAACCCTTACCCTAACCCTAACCCTAACCCTAAACCTTACCCTTAACCTAAACCTAAACCTAAACCTAACCCTAACCCTTTCCCTTACCCCAAACCTAAACCTAATCCTAACCCTAACCCTAAAACTTACCCTTACCCTTACCTTAACCCTAACCCTAACCCTAACCCTTCCCTTACCCTAACGCTAACCCTTACCCTTACCTTAACCATAACCCTAACCCTAACAGTTACCCTCACCCTAACGCTAACCCTAACCCTAACCTTAACCATAACCCTAACAAATACCCTTACCCTAACACTAAACCTAACCCTAACCGTAACCCTGAACCTAAACCTAACCCTAACCCTAACCCTAACCGTTAAACTAACCCTATCCCTAACCCTAAACTTTACCCTTACCCTAAACCTAACCCTAACCCTAACACTAACCCTAACGCTTACCCTAACCCTAACCCTTATCCTAACCCTAACCTTAAACGTTAACCTAACCCTAACAATAACCCTAACCTCTAACCCTAACCCTTACCCTAACCCAAGCCTAACCCTGACCCTAACCCCTAAACCTAACCCCAACACTAACCCCTATCCCTAACCATAACCCTAACACTTACCCATATCCTAACCCTAACCCTAACTCTAACACTTACCCTTCCCCTAACCCCTAACCCTAACCCTAACCCTAACCCTAAGCTTAACACTAACCCTAACCCTTACCAGAACCCTAACCCGAACCCTAACCTTAACGGTAACCCTAGCCCTAACCCTTACCCTTACCCTAAAACTAACCCTAACCCTAACCCTAACCCTAACCCTAAACGTAACAATTGCCCTTACCCTAACCCTAACCCTAAACCTAACACTAACCCTAACCCTAACCCTAACCCTTATCCTTACCTAACCCCAACCCTAAACCTAACCCTAACCCTAACACCTAACCCTAACCCTAACCCTTACCCTTATTCTAAACCTAACCCTAACACTTACCTTACCATAACCCCTAACCTAACCCTTACCCTAACCCTAACACTTACCTTTACCCTAACCCTAACCCTAACCTTAACCCCAACCCCAAACCTAACCCTAACACTAACCCTAACTATTACTCTTACCCTAACCCTAAACCTAAACCTAACCCTAACCCTAAACCTAACCCTAAGCTTAACACTAACCCTAACCCTTACCAGAACCCTAACCCGAACCATAACCTTAACTGTAACCCTAGCCCTAACCCTTACCCTTACCCTAAAACTAACCCTAACCCTAACCCTAACCCTAACCCTAAACGTAACAATTGCCCTTACCCTAACCCTAACCCTAAACCTAACACTAACCCTAACCCTAACCCTAACCCTTATCCTTACCTAACCCCAACCCTAAACCTAACCCTAACCCTAACACCTAACCCTAACCCTAACCCTAACCCTAACACTTACCTTTACCCTAACCCTAACCCTAACCTTAACCCCAACCCCAAACCTAACCCTAACACTAACCCTAACTATTACCCTTACCCTAACCCTAAACCTAAACCTAACCCTAACCCTAACCCTAACCCTTACACTAACACTAACACTAATCCTAACCCTAACCCTTACCCTTAACTTTACCCTAACCCTAACAATAAACCTAAACCTAACCCAAAGCCTAACACTAAACCTAACCCCTAACACTAACAATAACCCTAACTCTTACCCTTATCCTAACCCTAACCCTAACCCTAACACTTACCCTTACCCTAACCCCATCCCTAACCCTAAACCTAACCCTAACCCTTACCCTAACCCTAACCCTAACCCTAACAATTAACATTACCCTAAAGCTAATTCTAACCCTAACCCTAACCCTAACTCTAACACTTACCCTTATCCTAATCCTAACCCTAACCCTAACCCTAACACTTACCCTTAACCTTAACCCTTCCCTAACCCTAACCCTAACCCTTACCCTAACCCTAACCCTAACCCTTTACCTAACACTAACAATAACCCTAACCACTAACTCTAACACTTACCTAACCCTAACCCTAACCCTAAACCCTAACCCTAACCCTAACCCTAACCACTAACCCTAACCCTGACCCTAACTCTAACACTTACCCTTATCCTAATCCTAACCCTAACCCTAACACTTACCCTTACCTTAACCATTCCCTAACCCTAACCCTAACCCTAACCCTTACCCTAACCCTAACCCTTACCCTTACCCTAACCCTAAACCTAACCCTAACGCTAAACTTAACCCTAACCCTTACCCTTACCCTAACCCTAACCCTAACCCTAACCCTAAACCTTACCCTAAACCTAAACCTAACCCTAACTCTAAACCTTACCCTTACCTTAACCCTAACCCTAACACTAACCCTTACCCTTACCCTAACCCTAACCCTAACCCTAACCCTAAACCTTACGCTTACCCTAAACCTAACCCTAAACCTTACCCTAAACCTAAACCTAACCCTAACTCTAAACCTTACCCTTAACTTAACCCTATCCCTAACACATGCCCTTACCCTAACCCTAACATTAACCCTAAACTTAAGAGTAAACCTAAACCTAACCCTATCCCTAACCCTTACCCTAACCCTAACCTTAACCCCAAATCTAACCCTAACCCTAACCCTAACACTAACCCTTACCCTTACCCTAACCCTAACCCTAAACCTAAACCTAACAATAACCCTACCCCTAACCCTTACTCTAAACCTAACCCTATCGTAACCCTAACCCTTACCTTTACCCTAACCCTAAAACTAACCCTAAACCTAACCTTAACCCTAACCCTTACCCTTAACCTAACCCTAAACCTAAACCTAACCCTAAACCGGAACTTAGCCCTTACACGTACGCTAACCCTAAACCTAATCCTAACCCTTACCCTAACCCTAACCCTAACCCTAACCCTAACCCAAACCCTTACCCTTATCCTAACCCTAACCCTAACCCTAAACCTTACCCTTACCCTTACCCTAACCATAACGCTTACCCTTACCCATACCCTAACCCTAACCCTTACCCTTAACCTAACCCTAACCTTAATCCTAACCCTTACCCTAACCCTAACCATAATCCTAAACCTAACACTTACCCTAACCCTAACCCTAACCCTTACCCTTACCCTTACCCTTACCCTAACCCTAACCCTAACCCTAACCCTTACACTTACCCTTACCCTAACCCTAACCCCAACCCTAAACCTAACCCTTTCCCTTTCCCTAACCGTAACCCTAACCCTAACCCTTACCCTAACCCTAACCCTAAAGTAACCTTTACCCTTACCCTAACCCTAACCCTAACCTTAACCCTAACCCTAACCCTAACCCTAACCCTAACCCTAAACCTAACCCTAACACTTACCCTAACCCTAACCCTAACCCTAACCCTAAACCTTACTCTAACCCTAACCCTAACCTTAAACCTAAACCTTATCCTAACACTAACGCTAACCCTAACCCTAACTCTTAACCTAACCCTAACACTAACCCTAACCCTTACCCTAACCCTAACCCTAACCCTATCACCTAAACCTAACCCTGACCCTAACTCTAACACTTACCCTTATCCTAACAATAACCCTAACCCTAACACTCACCCTTACCCTAAACCCTACCCTAACCCTAACCTTAACCCTAACCCTTACCCTAACCCTAAACCTAACCCTAACCCTAACACTTACCCTTACCCTAACCCTAATCCTAACCATAACCCTAACCCTAAACATAATCTTTATCTTATCCGCACCACATACCCTTACCCTAACCCTAACTCTAACCCTAACCCTAACCCTAAACCTAAAAATAAACCTAACCCTAACCCTAACCCTAACCCTTACCCTAACCCTAACCTTAACCCAAACTCTAAACCTACCTCTAACCCTAACCCTAACCCTTACCCTTACCCTAACCGTAACCCTAAACCTAAACCTAATGCTAATCCTACCCCTAACCCTTACCCTAAACCTAACCCTAATCCTAAACATAACCCTTACACTTACCCTAACCCTAACCCTAAAACTAACCCTAACCCTATCCTTAACCCTAACCCTTACCCTAAGCCTAACCCTAACTCTAACCCTAACCCTAAACCTAACCCTAAACCTAACCTTTACCCTTACCCTAACCCTAAGCCTAAACCTAACCATTACCCTAACCCTAAATCTTACCCTAACCCTAAGCCTAACCCTAAACCTTACCCTAACCCTAACCCTAACCCTTACCCTAACCCTAACCCTAATCCTAACCCCTAACCCTAAATCTTAACCTAACCCTAACCCTAACCCTAACCCTGACCAGAACCCTTACCCTAACCCTAACCCTAACCCTTACCCTAACCATAACCCTGACCCTAACCCTAACCTTACCCTAAACCTAAACCTAAACCTAACACTTACCCTTACCGTAACCCTAACCCTAAACCTAACCCTAACCCTAACCCTAATCCTTAACCTTACCCTAACCCTAACCATAACCTAAACACCAACCCTAAACCTAACCCTAACAGTAACCCTAACCCTTACTCTTACCCTAACCCTAACCCTTACCGTAACCCTAAACCTAATCCTAAACATAACCCTCACCCTTACCCTTACCCTAACCCTAACCCTAAACTTTACCCTTACCCTAAACATAACCCTAAACCTTACCCTAACCCTAACCCTAACCCTACCCTAACCCTTACCCTAATCCTAACCCTAACCCTAACCCTAACCCTAACCCCTAACCCTAACCCTTAACATAACCCTGACCCTAACCGTAACCCTAACCCTTACCCTTACCCTAACCCTAAACCTAACTCTAACCCTAACCCTAAACCTAACCCTTACCCTAACCCTAACCCTAACCCTAACCCTTACCCTAACACTACCCCTAACCCTAAACCTAACCTTAAACCTAACCCTAACCATAACCCCAACCCTAATCCTTCCCCTTCCCCTTACCCTAACCCTAACCCTAACCGTAACCCTAACCCTAACCATGACCTGAACCTAACCCTAACCCTAACCCTAACCGTAACCCATAACCCTAACCCTAACCCTAATCCTTACGATTATCCTAACATTAACCCTAACCCTATCACTTACCCTTACCCTAACCCCTAGCCTAACCCTAACCCTAACCCTAACCCTAACCGTAACCCTAAACCTTACACTTACCCTAAACCTAAACCTAACCCTTACCCTAAACCTAAACCTAAACCTAACCCCAAACCTTACCCTTATCATAACCCTAACCCTAATCCTTAATCTTACCCTAATGCTATCCCTAACCCTAACCCTAACCCTAATACATACCCTTACCCTAACCCTAACCCTAACCTTAACCGTAACCGTAAACCTAACCCTAAACCTAACCCTAACCCTAACCCATACCCTAAACCTAACCCTCAACCTAACCCTTACCCTTACCCTAACCCTAAACCTAACCTTACCCCAAACTTTACCCTAACCCTTACCCGTACCCTAACACATACCCTTACCCTAACCCTAACCCTAACCCTTACCCTAACCCTAACCCTAATACTAACCCGAACCCTAACCCTAACCCTAACCTAACCCTAATCTTAATGCTAACTCTAACCCTCACCCTAACCCTTACTCTAAACCTAATCCTAACACTAACCCTAGCCCTAACCCTTACCCTTACACTAACCGTAACCCTAAACCTAACCCTAACCCTAACCCTAACCGTAAAACCTAACCCTAACCCTAACCCTTACCCTTACACTAACCCTAACCCTCCCCCTAGTCCTTACCCTTACCCTATCCCTAACCCTAACCATGACCTTAACCTAACCCTAACCCTAACCTCTAACACTAACCCTAACCCCAACCCTAACCCTACCCCATAACCCTAACCCTAAACCTAACCCTAAACTCTAACCCTAACCCTAGCCATAACCCTAAACCTTACCCTTATCCTAACCCTACACCTAACCCTAAAATTTACCCTTACCTAACCCCAATCCTAACCCTAACCCTAACCCTAAACCTCACCCTAACCCTAACCCTAACCCTAACCCTAACCCTAAACCTAATGCTAACCCTAACCCCTAACCCTAATCTTAACCCTAACAATAACCCTAAACCTAACCTAACCCTAAACTTAATGCTAACTCTAACCCTAACCCTAACCCTTACCCTAAACCTAACCTTAACCCTAACCCTAACCCTAAGCCTTACACTTACCCTAACCCTAACCCTAACCCTAATCCTTACCCTAACCCTAACCCCAACACTTACCCTTACCCTTACCCTAACCCTAACCCTAACCCTAATCCTTACCCTAACCCTAACCCCAACACTTACCCTTACCCTTGCCCTAACCCTGACCCTAAAACTAACCCTAATCCTAACCTAACCCTAACCCTTACCCTAAACCTAACCCTAATACTCACCCTAACCCTTACCCTTACCCTAACCCTAACCCTAACCCTTATCCTTACCCTTACCCTAACACTAACCCTAAACCTAACCCTAACTCTTACCCTTATCCTAACACTAAATCTAACCTTAACCCAAACCCTAACCCTAATGCTAACCCTTACATTTTCCCTAACGTTAACACTAACTCTAACAGTTAAACTTACCCTAAACTTAACCCTAACCCTAAACCTAACCCTAACCATAACCCTAAACGTTAACACTAACCCCTAACCCTAACCGTAACACTAACACTTACCCTAACCCTAACCCTAACCCTTACCCTTACCCGAAACTAAACCTAACTTTAACCCCAACCCTAAACCTAACCCTAACCCTAACCCTTACCCTAACACTAACCCTAACCCTAGCCCTAACCCTAACACTTATCCTTACTCTAACCCTAACCCTAACCTAACCCTTACCCTAACCCTAACCCTAACTCTAACCCTAACACTTACCATTACCCTAACCCTAACCCTAACCCTAACCCTAAACCTTACCCTAACCCTAACCCTAACCCTAACCGTAACACTTATCCTTACCCTAACCCCAACCCTAATCCTAACCCTAACCCTAACCCTTGCACTTATCCAAACCCTAAACCTAACCCTAACACTTACCCTTATCGTAAAGCCTACCCTAACCCTAACCCTAACCCTAACCCTAACCCTTACCCTAACCCTAACCCTAACCCTAACCCTTACCCTTAACCTAAACCTAAACCTAAACCTAACCCTAACCCTTTCCCTTACCCCAAACCTAAACCTAATCCTAACCCTAACCCTAAAACTTACCCTTACCCTTACCTTAACCCTAACCCTAACCCTAACCCTTCCCTTACCCTAACGCTAACCCTTACCCTTACCTTAACCGTAACCCTAACCCTAACAGTTACCCTCACCCTAACGCTAACCCTAACCCTAACCTTAACCATAACCCTAACAAATACCCTTACCCTAACACTAACCCTAACCCTAACCGTAACCCTAAACCTAAACCTAACCCTAACCCTAACCCTAACCGTTAAACTAACCCTATCCCTAACCCTAAACTTTACCCTTACCCTAAACCTAACCCTAACCCTAACACTAACCCTAACGCTTACCCTAACCCTAACCCTTATCCTAACCCTAACCCTAACCCTAACCTTAAACGTTAACCTAACCCTAACAATAACCCTAACCTCTAACCCTAACCCTTACCCTAACCCAAGCCTAACCCTAACCCTAACCCCTAACCCTAACCCTAACACTAACCCCTATCCCTAACCATAACCCTAACACTTACCCATATCCTAACCCTAACCCCAACTCTAACACTTACCCTTACCCTAACCCCTAACCCTAACCCTAACCCTAACCCTAAGCTTAACACTAACCCTAACCCTTACCAGAACCCTAACCCGAACCCTAACCTTAACCGTAACCCTAGCCCTAACCCTTACCCTTACCCTAAAACTAACCCTAACCCTAACCCTAACCCTAAATGTAACAATTGCCCTTACCCTAACCCTAACCCTAAACCTAACACTAACCCTAACCCTAACCCTAACCCTTATCCTTACCTAACCCCAACCCTAAACCTAACCCTAACCCTAACACCTAACCCTAACCCTAAACCTTACCCTTATTCTAAACCTAACCCTAACACTTACCTTACCCTAACCCCTACCCTAACCCTAACCCTAACCCTAACACTTACCTTTACCCTAACCCTAACCCTAACCTTAACCCCAACCCCAAACCTAACCCTAACACTAACCCTAACTATTACCCTTTCCCTAACCCTAAACCTAAACCTAACCCTAACCCTAACCCTAAGCTTAACACTAACCCTAACCCTTACCAGAACCCTAACCCGAACCTTAACCTTAACCGTAACCCTACCCCTAACCCTTACCTTACCCTAAAACTAACCCTAACCCTAACCCTAACCCTAACCCTAAACATAACAATTGCCCTTACCCTAACCCTAACCCTAAACCTAACACTAACCCTAACCCTAACCCTAACCCTTATCCTTACCTAACCCCAACCCTAAACCTAACCCTAACCCTAACACCTAACCCTAACCCTAACCCTTATCCTTATTCTAAACCTAACCCTAACACTTACCTTACCCTAACCCCTACCCTAACCCTAACCCTAACCTTAACACTTACCTTTACCCTAACCCTAACCCTAACCTTAACCCCAACCCCAAACCTAACCCTAACACTAACCCTAACTATTACCCTTACCCTAACCCTAAACC
Organism: Megascapheus bottae; assembly: GCA_024803745.1. Lineage (NCBI taxonomy): Eukaryota > Metazoa > Chordata > Mammalia > Rodentia > Geomyidae > Megascapheus > Megascapheus bottae. The sequence continues at coordinate 195,200 of JANJXV010000479.1, forward strand.
AAAACCTATCCCTAACCCTAACCCTAACCCTTACACTAACACTAACACTAATCCTAACCCTAACCCTTACCCTTAACTTTACCCCAACCCTAACAATAAACCTAAACCTAACCCTAAGCCTAACACTAAACCTAACCCCTAACACTAACAATAACCCTAACTCTTACCCTTATCCTAACCCTAACCCTAACCCTAACACTTACCCTTACCCTAACCCCATCCCTAACACTAAACCTAACCCTAACCCTTACCCTAACCCTAACCCTAACCCTAACAATTACCATTACCCTAACACTAATTCTAACCCTAACCCTAACCCTAACCCTAACTCTAACACTTACCCTTATCCTAATCCTAACCCTAACCCTAACACTTACCCTTAACCTTAACCCTTCCCTAACCCTAACCCTAACCCTAACCCTTACCCTAACCCTAACCCTAACCCTTTACCTAACACTAACAATAACCCTAACCACTAACTCTAACACTTACCTAACCCTAACCCTAACCCTAAACCCTAACCCTAACCCTAACCCTAACCACTAACCCTAACCCTGACCCTAACTCTAACACTTACCCTTATCCTAATCCTAACCCTAACCCTAACACTTACCCTTACCCTTAACCATTCCCTAACTCTAACCCTAACCCTAACCCTAACCCTAACCCTTACCCTTACCCTAACCCTAAACCTAACCCTAACGCTAAACTTAACCCTAACCCTTACCCTTACCCTAACCCTAACCCTAACCCTAACCCTAAACCTTACCCTAAACCTAAACCTAACCCTAACTCTAAACCTTACCCTTACCTTAACCCTAACCCTAACACTAACCCTTATACTTACCCTAACCCTAACCCTAACCCTAAACCTTACCCTTACCCTAAACCTAACCCTAAACCTTACCCTAAACCTAAACCTAACCCTAACTCTAAACCTTACCCTTAACTTAACCCTATCCCTAACACATGCCCTTACCCTAACCCTAACATTAACCCTAAACTTAAGAGTAAACCTAAACCTAACCCTATCCCTAACCCTTACCCTAACCCTAACCTTAACCCCAAATCTAACCCTAACCCTAACCCTAACACTAACCCTTACCCTTACCCTAACCCTAACCCTAAACCTAACCCTAACAATAACCCTACCCCTAACCCTTACTCTAAACCTAACCCTATCGTAACCCTAACCCTTACCTTTACCCTAACCCTAAAACTAACCCTAAACCTAACCTTAAACCTAACCCTTACCCTTAACCTAACCCTAAACCTAAACCTAACCCTAAACCGGACCTTAGCCCTTACACGTACGCTAACCCTAAACCTAATCCTAACCCTTACCCTAACCCTAACCCTAACCCTAACCCTAACCCTAACCCAAACCCTTACCCTTATCCTAACCCTAACCCTAACCCTAAACCTTACCCTTACCCTTACCCTAACCCTAACGCTTACCCTTACCCATACCCTAACCCTAACCCTTACCCTTAACCTAACCCTAACCTTAATCCTAACCCTTACCCTAACCCTAACCCTAACCATAATCCTAAACCTAACACTTACCCTAACCCTAACCCTAACCCTTACCCTTACCCTTACCCTAACCCTAACCCTAACCCTAACCCTTACACTTACCCTTACCCTAACCCTAACCCCAACCCTAAACCTTACCCTTTCCCTTTCCCTAACCGTAACCCTAACCCTAACCCTTACCCTAACCCTAACCCTAAACTAACCTTTACCCTTACCCTAACCCTAACCCTAACCTTAACCCTAACCCTAACCCTAACCCTAACCCTAAACCTAACCCTAACACTTACCCTAACCCTAACCCTAACCCTAACCCTAAACCTTACTCTAACCCTAACCCTAACCTTAAACCTAAACCTTATCCTAACACTAACGCTAACCCTAACCCTAACTCTTTACCTAACCCTAACACTAACCCTAACCCTTACCCTAACCCTAACCCTAACCCTAACCCTATCACCTAAACCTAACCCTGACCCTAACTCTAACACTTACCCTTATCCTAACAATAACCCTAACCCTAACACTCACCCTTACCCTAAACCCTACCCTAACCCTAACCTTAACCCTAACCCTTACCCTAACCCTAAACCTAACCCTAACCCTAACACTTACCCTTACCCTAACCCTAATCCTAACCATAACCCTAACCCTAAACATAACCCTTATCTTATCCACACCACATACCCTTACCCTAACCCTAACTCTAACCCTAACCCTAACCCTAAACCTAAAAATAAACCTAACCCTAACCCTAACCCTAACCCT
>JANJXV010000479.1:202500-232500 GCA_024803745.1 Megascapheus bottae
TACCCTAACCCTAACCCTAAACCTAACCCTAACCCTTACCCTTGCCCTCACACTAACCCTAACCTTAAACCTAACCCTAACACCAACCCTAAACTTAACCCTAACCCTTATCCTTACCCTAACCTTAACCCTAACCCTAACCCTTACCCTAACCCTAACCGTAACCCTTACCTTAACCCTAACACTAACCCTTAACCTAACCCTAACACTAACCATAAACCTTACCCTTAACCAAACCCTAAACCTAACCCAACCCTAACCCTACGCCTAACACTAACCCTAACCCTAACCATAACCCTAAACATAACCCTACCCCTAACACTAACCCTTACTCTTACACTAACCCTAACCCTAAACCCAACCCTAACCCTAACCCTAACCCTAAATCAAACCTTAACCCTAAACCTAACCCTAACCCTTGCCCTTACCCTAACCCTAAACTAAACCTAACACTAACCCTAACCCTAACGCTAACCCTAACCCTTACCCTTACCGAACCCTAAACCTAACCCTAAACCCTAACCCTAACCCTAACCCTAACCCTTACCCTTATCCTAACCCTAACAGAAACCCTAACACTTACCCTTACCCTAACCCCTACCCTAACCCTAACCCTAACCCTAACCCTTACCATAACTCTAACCGTAACCCTAAACCTTACACTTACCCTAACCCTAACCTTAACCCTAACCCTAAACCTTACCCTTACCCTAAACCTAACCCTTACCCTTGCCCTAACGCTAACCCTAACACTAACTCTAAACCTAAACCTAACCCTAACCCTAACACATACGCTTACCCTAACCCTAACCTAAACGTAACCCTAACACTAACCCTAACCCTAACCCTTACCCTTACCCTTACCCTTACCCTAACCCTAACTCTAACCTTAACCGTTTCCCTTACAATCATCCTAAACATAAACCTAACCCAAATCCTAAACCTTACCCTTACCCTAACCCTAACCCTAACCCCAACCCTAACCCAAACCTTACCATTACAATAAACCTAACCCTAACCCTTACCCTAACCATAACCCTAACACTAACCCTAACCCTTACCCTTAGCTTAACCCAAACCCTAACCCTTAAGGTTACCTTAACGCTAACCCTAATCCTAACCTTAACCCTAACCCTAACCCTAACCCTTACCCTAACCTAACCCTAACCCTTACCCTAAACCTAACCCTAAGCCTAACCTTAACCCTAAACCTAACCCTAACCTTAACCCTAACATTAAGCCTATCCCTAACCCTTACCCTTATCCTAACCATAACCCTAAACCTTACCCTAACCCTAACCCTAACCCTAAACCTAACCCTTACCCTTACCCTTACCCTAACCCAATCCCTAAAAATAACTCTAACCCTAAACCTAACACTAACGCCGAACCCTAAACCTAACCCTAACCCTAACCCTTACCTAACACTAACCCTAACCCTAATCCTTACCCTAAACCTAAACCTAACACTAATCCTTACCCTTTCGCTAACCCTAACCCTAACCCTAACACTCACCCTTACCCTAACCCTAGCCCTAACCTAACCCTAACCCTAACCCTAAACCTAACCCTAACCCAAACACTAACCCTAACCCTAACCCTAACCTTTACCCAAACACTAACCCTAACCCTAACACTTACCCTTACCCTAAACCTAACCCTAACCCTAAACCTAACCCTAAAATTACGCTTACCTTAACACTAACCCTAACCCTAACCCATACCCTTACCCTAATCCTCACCCTAACCCTAACGCTAAACCTAACCCCTAACCCTAACCCTAACCCGAAACCTAACCCTTACACTTATCCTAACACTAACCCTAACCCTAACACTTACCCTAACCCTAACCCTAACCCCAACCCTTACCCTTACCCTAAACTTAACCTAACCCTAACACTAACCCTAACCCTTTTCCTTACCGTAAACCTAACCCTAACACTAAGCCTAACCCTAAAACTTACCCTTACCCTAAACCTAACCCTAACCCTACCCCTTACCCTTATCCTAACACTAACACTAACCCTAACCCTAACATTTACCCTTACCCTAACCCTAACCCTAACTCTAACCCTAACCCTTACCCTTACAATAATCCTAAATATAAACCTAACTCTAATCCTAAACCTTACTCTTACCCTAACCCTAACCTTAACCCCAAACCTAACCCTAACCCTTACCCTAACCATAACCATAACACTAACCCTAACCCTTACCCTTAGCTTATCCCTAAACCTAACCCTTAACCTTACCCTAACGCTAACCCTAATCCTAACCTTAACCCTAAACCTAACCCTACCCTTACCCTTACTCTAAACCTAAGCCTAACTCTAAACCTTACCATAACCCTAACCCTAACCCTTACTCTAACCTAACCCTAACCCTTACCCTAAACCTAACCCTAACCTTAACCCTAACCCTAACCCTAACCCTTACCCTTAACCTAACGCTAAACCTAAACCTAACCCTAACCCTAACACTAACCCTAACCCTAAACTTAACCCTAACCCTAAGCCTATCCCTAACCCTTACCCTTACCCTAACCCTACACCTAAATCTAACACTAACCCTAACCCTAAACCTAACCCTTACCCTTACCCTAACCCAAACCCTAAACCTAACTCTAACCCTAACCCTAACCCTAACACTAACGCCGAACCCTAAACCTAACCCTAACCCTTACCCTTATCCTAACACTAACGCTAACCCTAACACTAACACTTACCCTTAACCTAACTCTAAACCTAACCCTAACCCTAACCCTAACCCTTACCCTTAACCTAACCCTAACCCTAACCCTTACATTTACCTTAACCCTAACCCTAACCCTAACCCTAAACCTTACCCTTAACCTAACCCTAACCCTAACCCTTACATTTACCTTAACCCTAACACTAAACCTAACCCTTATCCTTACCCTAACGCTAACCATAACCCTAACATTAACCCTAACCCTAACCCCAACACATACCCTTACCCTAACCCTAACACTTACCCTAAACGTAATCCTAAACATAACACTAACCCTAACCCTAATCCTAACCCTTACCCTAACCCTAACCCTGACCCTTACCCTTACACTAACCCTAACCCTAACCTTAACCCCAACCCTTAACCAAACCCTAACAGTAAACCTAACCCTAACCATTACCATAACCCTAACCCTTACCCTAACCCTAACCCTAATCCTAACCCTCACCATTACCGTTAGCCTAACCCTAACCCTAACCGTCAACCAAACCCTAACCCTAACCCTAACCCTTACCCTTACCCTTACCCTAACTCTAACCCTAAACCTAACCCTAACACTAACCGTAACCCTTAACATAACCCTAACCCTAACCCTAACCCTAACCCTTACCCTAACCCTGACCCTCACCCTTACCCTAACCCTAACTCTAGCCCTAACCCTTACCCTTACCCTAATCCTAAACATAATCCTAACCCTAATCCTAACCCTTACCCTTAACCTAACCCTAACCCTAACCCTAACCCTTACATTTACCTTAACCCTAACCCTAAACCTAACCCTTATCCTTACCCTAACGCTAACCATAACACTAACATTAACCCTAACCCTAACCCTAACACATACCCTTACCCTAACCCTAACACTTACCCTAAACGTAATCCTAAACATAACACTAACCCTAACCCTAATCCTAACCCTTACCCTAACCCTAACCCTAACCCTTACCCTTACACTAACCCTAACCCTAACTTTAACCCCAACCCTTAACCAAACCCTAACAGTAAACCTAACCCTAACCATTACCATAACCCTAACCCTAACCCTAACCCCAACCCTATCCCTAATCCTTACCCTTACACTAACACTATCCCTAACCCTAACCCCAACGTTAACCCTAACCCTTATCCTTACCCTAACCCTAACCATTACCCTAACCCTAAATCTAACCCTAACCCTAAACCTAACCCTTTCCCTTGCCCTAACCCTAACCCTAAACCTAACCACAACTCTTACCTTGACCCTAACCCTAACCATAATCCTAACTCTAACCCTAACCTTAACCCTGACCCTTACCCTTATCCTAACCCTAACCCTAACCCTAACCCTAACACTAAACCTAGCCCTTACCCTAACAATAACCCTGTCCCTAACCCTAACACTAACCCTTACCCTTACCCTAACCCTAACCCTAACCATACCCCAAACCCTAACCCTAACCCTTACCCAAACCCAAACTCTAACCCAAACTCTTACCCTTATCCTAACCCTAACCCTAACCTTAATTCTAACCCTACCCCTAACCCTTACCCTAACCCTAACCTTAACCCTAATCCTTACCCTAGACCTAACTCTAAACCTAACCCTTACACTTTCGCTAACCCTATCCCTAACCCTAACAATTACCCTTACCCTAATCATAACCCTAAACCTAAGCCTAACCCAAACCCTAACCCTAAACCTAAACTTAACACTAACCCTAACCCTAACCCTAACCCTAATGCTAAACCTAAATCTAACCCTAACCTTAACCCTAACCCTAAACCTAACCTTAACCCTAACCCTAACCTTATCCCTAATCCTTACCCTTACCAAATCCCTAACCCTAAACCTAAAACTAACCCTAACCCTAAACCTAACCCTTACCCTTACCCTAACCCTAACCCTAAACCTAACTCTAACCCTAACCCTTATCCTAACACTAACCCTAACCCTAAACCTAACCCTAAACCTAACCCTTACCTAACACTAACCCTAAACCTAACCCTAACCCTAACCCTAACCCTTATTCTTAAGCTAACCCTAACCCCAACCCTAACCCTAACCGTAAAATTTACCCTTACCCTAAACCTAACACTAAACCTTACCCTAACCCTAACCCTAACCCTAACCCTTGCCCTTACCCTATGCTAACCATAACCCTAACCTTAACACTAACCCTAACCGTTACACATACCCTTACCCTAACCCTAACACTAACCCTAACCGTAACCCTAAACATAACCCTAACCCTAACCCTAACCCATACCCTAACCCTAACCCTAACCCAAACCCTTACCCTTACCTAACCCTAACCCTAACCTTAACCCAACCCTAAACATAACCCTAACAGTAACCCTAACACCTACCCTTAACCTAACCCTAATCCTTACCCTAACTGTAACCCTAATCCTAAACCTAACCGTCACCCTTACCCTTACCCTAACCCTAACCCTAACCCTAACCCTAAACCTAATCCTAACCCTATCCCTAACCTTAACCCTAACCCTTGTCCTTACCCTAACCCTTACCATAACCCTAACACTAAACCTAACCCTAACACTAAACGTAACCCTTACTTTTAAACTAACCCTAACCCTAAACCTATCCGTATCCCTTACCCCGACCCTAACCCTAACCGTAATCCTAACTCTAACCCTAACCTTAACCCTAACCCTTACCCTTATCCTAACCCTAACCCTAACCCTAACCGTAACCGTAACCCTTACCCTAAACCTAACCCTAACCCTAACCCTAAAACTTGTCTTTACCCTAAACCTAACACTAACCATATCCCCAACCCTTACCCTAACCCTAACTCTAACCCTAACTCTTACCCTTACCGTAACCCTAACCCTAACCTTAATGCTAACTAAAACCCTAATCCTTACCTTAACCCTAAACCTAACCCTAACCCTAACCCTAACCCTAACCCTAACTCTAACCCTAACTCTTACCCTTACCCTAACGCTAACCTTAATGCTAACCGTAACCATTACCCTAACCTTAAACCTAACTCTAACCCTAACCCTTACCCTTACCCTAACCCTAACTCTAAACCTAACCCTAACCCTAACCCTAAACCTTAGTCCATACCCTAATCCTAACCCTAAACCTAACACTAACCTTAACCGTAAAACTAACCTTAACCCTAACCCTAACCCTAACCCTTACCCTTACCCTAAACCTAACCCTAAACCTAACCCTAACATTAAACTTAACCCTAAACCCTAACCCTAACCCTAACCCTACCCCTTACCCTTATCCTAACCCTAACCCTAACCTAACACTTACCCTTACCCTAAATGAACCATAACCATAAACCTAACCCTTACCCTAATCCTAAACATAACTCTAACCCTAAACCTAAACCTTACCCTTACACTAACCCTAACCCTAACACTAACCCCAACCCTATCACTAAACGTTACCCTTACACTAAAACTAACCCTAACCCTTACCCTAACCATAACCCTAACACTAACCCTAACCCTTACCCTTACCTTAACCCTAACCCTAACCCTTACCCTTAGCCTATCGCTAACCCTAACCCAAACTTTAATCCTAACCCTAACCCTACCCTTACCCTTACCCTAAACCTAACCCTAACTCTAACCCTAACCCTAACCCTAACCCTTACCCTAACCCTAACCCTAACCCTTACCCCAACCCTAACCCTAACCCTAACATTAACCCTAACCCTAACCCTAACACTAAGCCTTAAACTTACCCTAACGCTAAACCTAAACCTAACCCTAAACTTAACCCTAACCCTAACCCTAACCCTAACCTTAACCTTAACCTTAACCCTAACCCTATCCCTAACCCTTACCCTTACACAAACCCTAACCCTAAACCTAAAACTAACCCTAACCCTAAACCTAACCCTTACCCTTACCCTAACCCTAACCCTAAACCTAACTCTAACCCTAACCCTAAAGCTAAACCCGAACCCTAACCCTAACCCTAACCCTAACCCTTATCCTAACACTATCCCTAACCCTAACCCTAACCCTAACCCTTACCCTTACCCTAATCCTAAACCTAACCCTAAACTAATCCTAACCCTAACCCTTACCCTTACCCTAACCCTAACCCTAACCGTAACCCTTACCCTTACCCTACCCCTAACCCTCACCTTAACGCAACCCTAAACCTAACCCTAACCCCATCCCTAACACTTACACTTACCCTAACCCTAGCACTAAACCTAACCCTAACCCTAACCCTAACCCTTACCCTAAACCTAACCCTAATCCTAACTCTAACCCTTACCCTTACCCTTACCCTAACCCTAACCCTAAACCTAACCCTAATCCTAACCCTAACCTTATCCATGAACCTTATCCTTACCCTAAACCTAACACTAACCCTAACACTAAAAATAACCCTAAACCTAAACATAACCTTAACCCTAACCCTAACCCTAACCCTAATCCTAACCCTTACCCTAACACTAACCCTAACCCTAACCCTAACACTTACCCTTACCCTAAACCTAACCCTAACCCTTACCCGTACCCTAACATTAACCGTAACCCTAAACCTAACCCTTACTCTAACCCTAAGCCTAACCCTAACCCTAAACCTAACCATAACCCTAACCCTTACCTTTACCCTAACCCTAAACCTAAACGTAACCCTAACCCTTACTCTTACCCTTACCCTCACCTAAACTTGAACCTAACCCTAACCCTAACCCTAACACTAACCTTAACCCTAAACCCTTATCCTTACACTAACCCTAACCCTAACCATAAACCTAACCCTAACACTAAACTTAACCCTAACCCTTTCCCTTAACCTAACCCTAACCCTAACCATAAACCTAACATTAACCCTAAACTTAACCGTTATCCTTACCCTATCCCTAAACCTACAACTAACCCTAACCCAAACCATAACCCTAACCCCTACCCCTAACCCTACCCCTTACCCTTACCCTAACCCTAACCCTAACCCTAACACTTACCATAACCCTAACCCTAACCATTACCCTTATACTAAACCTGACCCTAAACTTAAACCCAGCCCTAAACCTAACCCTAACACTAACCCTAACCCTAACCTCAAACCTAACCATAACTATAACCCCAAACCTGACCCTTATCCTTACCCTAAACCTAAACCTAAGCCAAACCCTATCCCTAACCCTAACTCTAAACTTAACCCTAACACTAACCCTAACCCTTGCCCATTCCCTAACCCTAACCCTAAACCTATCACTAACCCTAACCCTAACCCTAACCATTAAACTTAAGCTAACCCTAACCCTAACCCTAACCTTAACCGAACCCTAAACCCAACCCTAATCCTAACCCTAAACCTTACCCTTACCCTAACTCTAGCGCTAAACCTAACCCTAACCCTTACCCTTACGCTAACCCTAACCCTAAACCTAACCCTAAACCTAACTCTAACCATAACCTTAACCCTAACCCTTATCCTTACCCTAATCCTAACCCTAAACCTAACCCTAAACCTAGACCTAACCTTTGCCCTACCCTAACCCTAACTCTAAACCTAACCCTAACACTTACCCTAACACTAACCCTAACCCTAACCCTAACACTTACCCGTACACTAACCCTAACCCTAACCCTTACCCTTACCCTAACCCTAACCCTAACCTGAACCCTTACCCTTACCCTTACCCTAACACTAACCCTAACCCAAACCCTAAACCTAACCCTAAACCTAACCCTAAGCCTTACCCTTTCCCTAACCCTAACGCTAAACCTAACCCTTACCCTTACCCTAACCCTAAACCTAACCCTAAACCTAACCCTAACCCTAACCCTATCCCTAACCCTAACCTTAACCCAACCCTAACCCTAACCCTAACCCTTACCCTCACATTAACCCTAACCCTAATCCTTACCCTAACCCTAACCCTAACCCTATCCCTAACCCTTACCCTATCCCTAACCCTAACCCTTACCTATACCCTAACCCTAAACCTGACCCTAAACCTAACCCTAACCCTAACACTAAGCCTAAGCTTAAACCTAACCCAAACCCAAACCCTAACCCTAACCCGTACCTTTCCCTAACCCTAACCCTAAACCTAACCCTAACCGTAACCCTAACCCTGACCCTTACCCTTACCCTTAACCTAACCCTAACCCTTACCCTACACCTAAACCTAACCCTAACCCTAACCCTTACCCTTACCTTACCCTAACCCAAACTCTGAACCTTACCATTACCCTAACCCTAACACTAACCTTAACCCCAAACCTAAACCTAACCCTAACCCTAAACATAACCCTGACCCTAACTCTAATCCTTACCCTAACACTAACCCTAACCCTAACCCAAGGCCTAACACTTACCCTTACCCTAACCCTAAGCCTAACCCTAAGGCTTACCCTTCCCCTAACACTAAACCTAACCCTAACCCTAACCCTAACCCTTACCCTTACATTAACCCTTACCCTAACCTTAACCCTAACCCGAACCCTAACCCTAACCCTAAACCTAACCTTAATCCTAACCCTTATCCTTACCCTAACCCTAACCATAACCCTAACCCTAAGCCTAAACCTAACCCTAAACCTAACCCTTACCCTTACCCTTACGCGAACCCTAACCCGAAACCTAACCGTAACCCTTACCCTAACCCTAACCCTAACCATAACCCTAAACCTAAATCTAACTCTAACCCTAACCCTTACCCTAACCCTAACCGGGCCCTAACCCTAACCCTAACCCTAACCCTAGCACTTACCCTAACCTTAACCCTAACCATTGCCCTTATCCTAAACCTAACCCTAAGCTTAATCCCAACCCTAAACCTAACCCTAACCCTAACCCTTACCCTAACACTTACCCTAAACCTAACCCTTACCCTAAACCTAACCCTTATCCTAACCCTAACTCTAACCATAAAACTTACCCTAAACCTAACCCTAACTTTAACACTTAACCTTACCCTAACCGTAACCCTAACCATAACCCTTACACTAACCCTAACCCTAACCCTAACACTTACCCTAACCCTAACCCTTAACCTAACCCTAACCCTAACCCTAACCCTTACCCTAATCCTATCACTAACACTAACCCTAACCTCTAACCCTAACCCTTAACCTAACCCTAACCGTAACCCTAACCCTTACACTTACCCTAACCTTAAACCTAACTCTAACCCTAACCCAAACCCTAACCCTTACCCTAACCCTAACCCTAACACTTACCATAACCCTAACCCTAACCCTAACCTTAAACCTAACCCTAACCCTAACCATAACCCTAACCCTTACCCTTACCCTAAACCTAACCTTAAACCTAACCCTAACCCTAACCCTAACTCTAAACTTAACCCTATCACTAACCCTAACCCAAACCCTAACCCTTACACTTAACCTAAACCTAACCCTAAACCTAAACATAACCCTACCCTAACCCTACCCTAACCCCTAACCCTAAACCTAACCCTAATCCTTACCCTTATCCTAACCCTAACACTAACCCTAACCCTAACCCTAAACCTTACCCTTACCCTAAACCTAACCCTAACCCTTACCCTAAACCTAACCCTAACCCTAACCCTAAACCTAACCCTTAACCTTATCTTAACCCTAACCCTAAACCTGACCCTTACCCCTACCCTAACGCTAACCCTAAACCTAAACCTAACCTTAACCCTAACACATACCCTTACCCTAACCCTAACCCTACTTTAACCCTAACCCTAAACCTAACCCTAACCCTAACCCTAACCCATACCCTAACCCTACCCTAACGCTAACCCTTACCCTAACCCTAACCCTAACCCTTACCCTAACCCTAACACTAACCCTAACCCTAACTCTAAACTTAACCCTAACCCTAACCCATACCCGAACCCTACCCTAACCCTAACCCATACCCTAACCCTAACCCTAACCCTTACCCTCACCCTAACCCTAACCCTAACCCTAACTCTAAACTTAACCCTAACCCTAACCCTAACCCTAACCCTTACCCTAACCCTAACCCTAAACCTAAACCTAAGCCTAACACTATCCCTAACCCTAACGCTAACCTTAAACCTAACTCAAACCCTAACCCTAAACCTAACCCGTACCTTTACCTAACCCTAACCCTAACCCTAACCCTAACCCTGACCCTTACCCTTACCCTAACCCTAACCCTACAGCTAACGCTAACACCTAAACCTAACCCTAACCCTAACCCTTACCCTTACCCTAAACCTAATCCTAACCCTGACCATTACCATTACCATTACCCTAACCCTAACCCTAACTTTAACCCCATCCCTAAACCTAACCCTAACCCTAACCCTAACCCTTACCCTATCCCTAATCCTTACCCTAAACCTAACACTAACCCTAACCCTAAGCCTAACACTTACCCTTACCCTAACCCTAACTCTAACCCTAACGCTTACCCTTACCCTAACCCTAAACCTTACCCTAAACCTAACCCTAACCCTAACCCTAACACTAACCTTAAACCTAACCCAAACCCTAACACTAACCCTAACCCGTACCCTAATCCTAACTCTAATCCTTACCCTAACCCTAACCCTAACCCTACCCTAGGCCTAACACTTACCCTTACCCTAACCCTAAACCTAACCCTTACATTAACCCTAACCCTAACCTTAACCCTAACCCGAACCCTAACCCTAACCCTAAACCTAACCTTAATCCTAACCCTTATCCTTACCCTAACCCTAACGATAACCCTAACCCTAAGCCTAACCCTAACCCTAAACCTAACACTTACCCTTACCCTTACGCGAACCCTAACCCAAAACCTAACCGTAACCCTTACCCTAACCCTAACCCTAACCCTAACCCTAACCCTAACACCTAACCGTAACCCTAACCCTAACCCTTACCATTACCCTAACCCTAACCCTAACTCTGACCCTTACCATTACCCTAACCCTAACCCTAACCTTAACCCCAACCCTAAACCTAACCCTAACCCTAACCATAACCCTTACCTTACTCTAATCCTTACCCTAACCCTAACCCTAACCCTACCCTAGGCCTAACACTTACCCTTACCCTAACCCTAAACCTAACCCTAACGCTTACCCTTACCCTAAACCTAAACCTAACCCTGACCCTAACACTAACCCTAAACCTAACCGCCAACCCTAACCCTCACACTAACCCCTAACCATATCCCTAACCATAACCATAACCCTTACCCTTTTCCTAACCATACCCCTAACCTAAAACTTACGCTTACCCTAACCCCTCCCTAAGCCTAACCCTAATCCTAACCCTTCCCCTAACCTTAAACCTAACCCTAACACTAACCCTTACCTTACACTAACCCTAACCCAAATCTTAACCCTAACATGAACCCTAACCCTAACCCTAACCCTAACCCTAACATTAACCCAACCCTAACCCTAAACCTAACCCTTACCCTTACCCTAACACAAACCCTAACTTTAACCCAACCCTAACCCTAACTCTAACCCTTACCCTAACACTAACTCTAACCATAATCCTTCCCCTAACCCTAACCCTAAACCTACATCTAACCCTTATCCTTTCCCTAACCGTAACACTAACCCTAACCCTTACCCTTACCCTAACCCTATACCTAACCCTAACCCTAACCCTAACCCTAACCCTAAACCTAACACATACACTTACCCTAACCCTAATCCTTACCGTAACCCTAACCCTAACCGTAACCCTAAACCTTACACTTACCCTAAACCTAAACCTAACCCTTACCTAAACCTAACCCTAACCCTAACCCCAACCCTTACCCTTATCATAACCCTAACCCTAACCCTTACCCTTACCCTAATGCTATCCCTAACCCTAACCCTAACCCTAATACATACGCTTGCCCTAACCCTAACCCTACCCTTAACCGTAACCCTAAACCTAACCCTAAACCTAACTCTAACCCTAACCCATACCCTAAACCTAACCCTAACCCTAACCCTTACCCTTACCCTACCCCTAACCCTAACCTTAACCCAAACTTTACCCTAACCCTTACCCTTACAGTAACACATACCCTTACCCTAACCCTAACCTAACCCTTACCCTAACCCTAACCCTAATCCTAACCCTAACCCTAACCATAACCCTAACCTAACCCTAACCTTAATGCTAACTCTAACCCTAACCCTAACCCTAACCCTAACCCTAACCCTAACCCTTACCCTTACACTAACCGTAACCATAAACCTAACCCTATCCCTAACCCTAACCGTAAAACCTAACCCTAACCCTAACCCTTACCCTTACACTAACCCTAACCCTCCCCCTAGTCCTTACCCTTACCCTATCCCTAACCCTAACCATGACCTTAACCTAACCCTAACCCTAACCTCTAACCCTAACCCTAACTCTAACCCTAACCCATAACCCTAACCCTAAACCTAACCCTAAACTCTAACCCTAACCCTAGCCATAACCCTAAACCTTACCCTTATCCTAACCCTACACCTAACCCTAAAATTTACCCTTACCCTAACCCCAATCCTAACCCTAACCCTAACCCTAAACCTCACCCTAACCCTAACCCTAACCCTAACCCTAACCCTAAACCTAATGCTAACCCTAACCCCTAACCCTAATCCTAACCCTAAAAATAACCCTAACCCAAACATAACCCTAAACTTAATGCTAACTCTAACCCTAACCATAACCCTTACCTTAAACCTAACCTTAACCCTAACCCTAACCCTAAGCCTTACAATTACCCTAACCCTAACCCTAACCCTAACCCTAATCCTTACCCTAACCCTAACCCCAACACTTACCCTTAACCTAACCCTAACCCTAACCCTTACCGTAACCCTAACCCTAACCCTAACCCTAACACTAACCCTAACCCTAACCCTAACACTAACACTAACCCTTACCCTAACACTAACCCTAACCCTAACCCTAACCCTTACCTTTACCCTCACCCTAACCCAAAACCTAACCATAACGCTAACCCTAACACTAAACTTAACCCTAACCCTAACCCTAACCCTAACCCTTACCCTTAACTTACCCCTAACCCTAAACCTAACATTAACCCTACCCCTAACCCTAACACCTAACCCTAACCCTAAACTGAACCCTTACCCTTACCCTAAACCTAACCCTAACCCTAACACTTACCCTAACCCTAACCTTAACCCCAACACTAAAACTAACCCTAACCCTAACCCTAACCCTTACCCTTACCCTAACCCTAACCCTTACCCTAACCCTAAAACTAACCCTTATGCTAACCCTAACCCTAACCCTAACTCTAACCCTAACCCTTAACCTAACCCTAACACTAACCCTAACACCTAACCCTAACCGCACACCCTAATCCTAACCCTAACCGCTAACCCTAACCCTAACCCTAAGCCTTACCCGTACCCTAACCCTAACCCTAACACCTAACCCTAACCCTAACCCTAACTGCTAACCTAATCCTAACCCTATGCCTTACCCGTACCCTAACCCTAACCCTAACACTTACCCTTACAATAACCCCTACCCTAACACTAACCCTAAGCCTAATCCTTACTCTAACCCTAAGCCTAACCCTAACACTAACCCTTACCCGTACCCTAACCCTAATCCTAATCCTAACCCTAACGCTAACCCTAACCCTTACCCTTACCCTAACCCTAAACCTAAACCTAACCCTAAACCTAAAACTTACACTTACCCTAAGCCTAACCCTAACCCTTACACTAACCCTATCCCTAACCCTTACCCTTAACCGAACGCTAACCCTAACCCTAAACATAACCATAACACATACCCTTAACCTAACCCTAACCCTAACCGTAACCCTAAATCTAACCCTAACCTTAACCCTAACCCTAACACTTACCCTAACCCTAACCCTAACCCTTACCCTTACCCAAACCCTAACCTTAACCATAAACTTAACCCTAACCCTAACCCGAACCCGAACCTTTACCCTAACCCTAACCCTAAACCTAACCCTAACCCTAACATTTACTCTTATCCTTACCCTAACCCTAACCCTAAACCTAATCCTAAACCCATACCCTCACCCTAACCCTAAAATTAAACCCAACCCTAACCCTAACCCTAACCTCAAACCTAAACCTTATCCTTATCCTAACCCTAACCCTAAGCCTAAACCTAACCCTAACCCCAAACTTAACCATTACCCTTACCCTAACCCTAACCCTAAACCGAACCCTTTCCCTTAACCTTACCCTAACCCTAAACCTACCCCTAACCTTAATCCTAATCTTAACCCTAAACCTTACCCTACCCTAAACCTAACACTAAATCTAAACCTAACCCTAACACTAACCCTAATCCCTAACCCTAACCCTAACACTAAACCTTACCTAACCCTAATCCTAAACCTAACCCTAACCCTAATACTTACCCTACCCCAAACCCTAACCCTTACTCTTTCCCTACCTAAACCTGACCCTAACCCTAAACCTAACACTAACCCTATCTCTAACCCTTACCCTAAACCTAACCATAATCCTAACCCTAACCCTTGCCCTTACCCTAATCCTAACCCTAACCCTAACCCTAAACCTAACAATAACCTTAACCTTAAACCTTACTGTAATCCTAACACTAACCCATAACCTTAACCCTTAACCTAAACCTAACCCTATACTTAACCCTTACCGTTACCCTTACCCTAACCCTAAACCTAACTCTAAACCTAACACTAACCCTAACCTTAAACCTTACCGTAACCCTAACCCTAACCCTTACCTTAAGCCTAACAATAACCCTAAACATAACCTTAACCCTAACCCTAACCCTAACCTTACCCTTACCCTAACCCTAACCCTAAACCTAACCCTAACGCTAACCCTACCCTAACCTTAACCCTAACCCTAATACTAACCCTTGCCCTTACCCTAACCCTAACCCTAAACCTAACACTAACCCTAACCCTAACCCTAACCCTAACCCTAACCCTTACCCTTACCCTAAACCTAACCCTAAATCTAAACCAAATCCTAACCCTAACCTTAACCCTAACACTTACCCTAACCTAACCCTAACCGTAACACCTAACACTAAAGCTAACCCTAACCCTAATCCTAACACTTACCCTTACCCTAAACCTAACCCTAACCGTAACCCTTAACCTAACCCTAACCCTAACACTAACCCTAACATTTACCCTAACACTAACCCTAACACTAAACCTTAACCTCACACAAAACCTAACCCTAAACCCAACCCTATCCCTAACCCTAACCCCTAAACCTAACCCAAACCCTAACCCTAACCCTTACCTTATCCTAACCCTAACCCTAACACTCACCCTTACCCTAAACCCTACCCTAACCCTAACCCATACCCTTATCCTAGCCCTAACACTAACCCTAACCCTAAAACTTACCCTTACCCTAAACCTAACCCTAACCCTTACCCTAAACCTAACCCTAACCCTAACCCTAACACTTCCCTTAACCCTAACCCTAACCATTACCCTTACCCAAAAGCTAACCCTAACCCTAACCCTAACCTTAACACATACGCTTACCCTAACCCTAACCCTAACACTTACCGTAACCCTAAACCTAACCCTAACCCTAACACTAACCCTAACCCTAACACTAACACTAACACTAACCCTAACCCTAACACTAACCCTAACCCTAACCCTAAGCCTTACCCATACCCTCACCCTAACCCTAAACCTAACCTTAACCTAACCCTAACGCTAAACATAACCCTAACCCTAACCCTAACCCTAACCCTTACCCTTAACTTAGCCCTAACCCTAAACCTAATATTAACCCTAACCCTAACCCTAACACCTAACCCTAACCCTAATCTGAACCCTTACCCTTACCCTAACCCTAAACCTAACCCTAACCCTAACACTTACCCTAAACCTAAACCAAACCCTAACCCTTACCCTTACCCTAACCCTAATGCTAATCTTAACCCCAACCCTAAACCTAACCCTAGCCCTCACCCTAACCCTAACCCTTACCCTAACCCTAACACTAACCCTTATGCTAACCATAACCCTTACCCTAACTCTAACCATAACCCTTAACCTAACCCTAACACTAACCCTAACACCTAACCCTAACACTTACCCTAACCCTAACCCTAACCCTAACCCCTAAACCTAACCCTAACCCTAACCCTAACCGCTCACCCTAATCCTAAGCCTTACCCGTACCTTAACCCTAACCCTAACCCTAACACTTACCCTTACAATAACCCCTACCCTAACACTAACTCTAAGCCTAATCCTTACTCTAACTCTAAGCCTAACCCTAACACTAATCCTTACCCGTACCCTAACCCTAATCCTAATCCTAACCCTAACGCTAACCGTAACCCTTACCCTTACCCTAACTCTAAACCTAACCCTCACCCTAAACCTAAAACTTACACTTACCCTAAGCCTAACCCTAAACCTTACACTAAACCTAACCCTAACCCTAACCCTTACCCTTACCGAACGCTAACCCTAACCCTAACCCTAACCATAACACATACCCTTAACCTAACCCTAACCCTAACCCTAACCGTAACCCTAACCCTAACCCTAACCTTAACCCTAATCCTAACACTAACACTAACCCTAAACCTAACCCTTACCCTAACCCCAACCCTAACCCTTACACTAACCCTAACCCTAATCCTAACCTTAACCCCAACACTAAACCTAACCCTAACCCTAACCCTTACCCTAACCCTGACCCTAATCCTGACCCTAAATCTTACCCTTACCCCAACCCTAACCCTAACCCTAAACATAACCCTAACCCTAACCTTAACCCTAATCCTTACCCTTACCCTAACCCTAACCCTAACCCTAAACCTAATCCTAATCCTAACATTAACTCTTATCCTTACCCTAACCCTAACGCTAAACCTAATCCTACCCCATACCCTCACCCTAACCCTAAACTTAAACCTAACCCTAACCCTAACCCTAACCTCAACCCTAACCCTTATCCTCACCCTAACCCTAACCCTAAGCCTAAACCTAACCCTAACCCCAAACTTAACCATTACCCTTATCCTAACCCTAAACCTAAACCTAACCCTATCCCTTACCCTTACCCTAACCCTAAACCTACCCCTAACCTTAATCCTAATCTTAACCCTTACCCTTACCCTACCCTAAACCTAACACTAAATCTAAACCTAACCCTAACCCCTAACCCTAACCCTAACCCTAAACCTTACCTAACCATAATCCTAACTCTAACCCTAAACCTAATCCTTACCCTAACCCAAACCCTAAACCTTACTCTTTCCCTACCTAAACCTGACCCTAACCCTAAACCTAACCCTAACCCTAACGCTAACCCTTACCCTAACCCTAACCCTAATCCTAACCCTAACCCTTGCCCTTACCCTAACCCTAACCCTAACCCTAACCCTAAACCTAACAATAACCTGAACCTTAAACCTTACCGTAACCCTAACCCTAACCTCCAAACTTAACGCTTAACCTAAACCTAATTGTAAACTTAACCCTTACCATTACCCTTACCCTAACCCTAAACCTAACTCTAACCCTAACACTAACCCTAACCTTAAACCTTACCGTAACCCTAAACCTAACCCTTACCTTAAGCCTAACCATAACCCTAAACATAACCTTAACCCTAACCCTAACCCTAACCATAAAACTAACCTTACCCTTACCCTAACCCTAACCCTAAACCTAACCCTAACCCTACACCTACCCTAACCTTAACCCTAAACCTAATCCTAACCCTTGCCCTTAAACTAACCCTAACCCTAACCCTAAACCTAACACTAGCCCTAACCCTAACCCTAACCCTAACCCTTACCCTAACCCTAACCCTAAATCTAACCCTAACCCTAAACCTAACCACTAACCCTAACCTTAACCCTAAGTCTTACCTAACGCTAAACCTAAACGTAACCCTAAACCTAACCCTAGCCCTTACCCTTCCCATAACCCTAACCCTAATCCTAACCCTAAACCTTACCCTTACCCTAAACCTAACCCTAACCCTTACCCTAAACCTAACCCTAAGCCTAACCCTAACCCTTACCTTAATCCTAACCCTAAACCTAACCCTTACCCTTACCCAAACGCTAACCCTAACCCTAACCCTAACCCAACCCTAACTTTTACCCTTACCCTAACCCTAACCCTAAACCTAACCTGAACCCTAACCCTATCCCTACCCCTAATATTTATCCTTACCCTAATCCTAACCCTAAAGCTAACCCTAACCCTTACCCCTACCCTAACCGTAACCCTAACCCTAACCCTAACCCTAACCCTAACCCTAACCCTTACCCTACCCTAACCCTAACCCTAATCCTTACCCTTACCCTAACCCTAACCCTAAACTAACCCTAACCCTATACTTAACCCTAACCCTAACCCTAACCCAAACCGTAACCATAAACCTAACAATAATCCTAACCCTAACCCTAACCCTAACCCAAACCCTAAACCTAAACCTAACCCTAACCCTAACCATTACCCTAACCCTGACCCTAACCTTATCCCTAACCCTAACCCAACCCTAACTCTTACCCTTACCCTAACCCTAATCCTAAAACTTACCCGAAACCTAACCCTATCCCTAACCCTAACTCTTACCCTTACCCTAACCCTAACCCTAAACCTAACCTGAACCCTAACCCTATCCCTAACCCTAACATTTATTCTTACCCTAATCCTAACCCTAAACCTAACCCTAACCCTTACCCCTACCCTAACCGTAACCCTTACTCTAACCCTAACACTAACCTTAACCCTAACCTTAACCCTAACTCTAACCCGAACCTTTACCCTAACCCTAACCCTAACCCTATCCCTAACCCTAACCCTAACCCGTACCCTAACCCTAATCCTAATCCTAACCCTAACGCTAACCCTAACCCTTACCCTTACCCTAACCCTCAACCTAACCCTCACCCTAAACCTAAAACTTACACTTAACCTAAGCCTAACCCAAAACCTTACACTAAACCTAACCCTAACCCTAAGCCTTACCCTTACCCGAACGCTAACCCTAACCCTAACTCTAACCATAACACATACACTTAACCTAAACCTAACCCTAACCCTAACCGTAACCCTAACCCTAACCCTAACCTTAACCCTAACCCTAACACTAACACTAACCCTAACCCTAACCCTTACCCTAACCCGAACCCTAACCCTTACCCTAACCCTAACCCTAATCCTAACCTTAACCCCAACACTAAACCTAACCCTAACCCTAACCCTTACCCTAACCCTGACCCTAATCCTGACCCTAAATCTTACCCTTACCCCAACCCTAACCCTAACCCTAAACATAACCCTAACCCTAACCTTAACCCTAATCCTTACCCTTACGCTAACCCTAACCCTAAACCTAATCCTAATCCTAACATTAACTCTTATCCTTACCGTAACCCTAACCCTGAACCTAATCCTACCCCATACCCTCACCCTAACCCTAAACTTAAACCTAACCCTAACCCTAACCCTAACCTCAACCCTACCCTTATCCTCACCCTAAACCTAACCCTAAGCCTAAACCTAACCCTAACCCCAAACTTAACCATTACCCTTATCCTAACCCTAAACCTAAACCTAACCCTATCCCTTACCCTTACCCTAACCCTAAACCTACCCCTAAACTTAATCCTAATCTTAACCCTAACCCTTACCCTACCCTAAACCTAACACTAAATCTAACCCTAACCCTAACCCTAACCCAAACCCCTAACCCTAACCCTAACCCTAACCCTAAACCTTACCTAACCCTAAGCCTAACCCTAACCCTAACCCTAATCCTTACCCTAACCCAAACCCTAAACCTTACTCTTTCCCTACCTAAACCTGACCCTAACCCTAACCCTAACCCTAATCCTAACCCTAACCCTTGCCCTTACCCTAACCCTACCCCTAACCCTAAACCTAACAATAACCTTAACCTTAAACCTTACCGTAACCCTAACCCTAACCCCCAAACTTAACCCTTCATCTAACCCTAACCATAAATTTAACCCTTACCATTACCCTTACCCTAACCCTAAACGTAACTCTAACCCTAACACTAACCCTAACCTTAAACCTTACCGTAACCCTAACACTAACCCTTACCTTAAGCCTAACCATAACCCTAAACATAACCTTAACCCTAACCCTAACCCTAACCCTAACCTTATCCTTACCGTAACCCTAACCCTAAACCTAACTCTAACCCTACCCCTACCCTAACCTTAACCCTAACCCTAAACCTAACCCTTGCCCTTACCGTAGCTCTAACCCTAAACCTAACACTAATCCTAACCCTAACCCTAACCCTAACCCTTACCCTTACCCTAACCCTAACCCTAAATCTAACCCTAAACCTAACCCTAACCACTAACCCTAACCTTAACCCTAACCCTTACCTAACCCTAAACCTAAACCTAACCCTACCTTAATCCTAACCCTAACCCTAAACCTTACCCTAAACCTAACACTAACCCTTACCCTAAACCTAACCCTAACCCTAACCCAACCCTAACTTTTACCCTTACCCTAACCTTAACCCTAAACCTAACCTGAACCCTAATCCTATCCCTACCCCTAATATTTATCCTTACCCTAATCCTAACCCTAAAGCTAACCCTAACCCTTACCCCTACCCTAACCGTAACCCTAACCCTAACCCTAACCCTAAACCTTACCCTAACCCTAAACCTAACCCTAATCCTTACCCTTACCTAACCCTAACCCTAACTCTAAACTAACCCTAACCCTAAACTTAACCCTAACCCTAACCCTAACTCAAACCGTAACCCTAAACCTAACAATAATCCTTACCCTAACCCTAACCCTAACCCAAACACTAAACCTAAACCTAACCCTAACCCTAACCCTTACCCTAACCCTGACCCTAACCTTATCCCTAACCCTAACCCAACCCTAACACTTACCCTTACCCCAACCCTAACCCTAAAACTTACCCAAAACCTAACCCTATCCCTAACCCTAATTCTTACCCTTACCCTAACCCTAACCCTAAACCTAACCTGAACCCTAACCCTATCCCTAACCCTAACATTTATCCTTACCCTAATCCTAACCCTAAACCTAACCCTAACCCTTACGCCTACATTAACCGTAATCCTTACCCTAACCCTAACACTAACCTTAACCCTAACCTTAACCCTAACCCTAACCTGAACCTTTACCCTTACCCTAACACTAATCCTAAACCTAAACCTAACCCTAACCCTAACCCTAACCCTAACTCTTACCCTAACCCTAACCCTAATCCTAACCCAAAACCTTACCCTTACCCTAAACCTAACCCTAAAACTAAACCAAACCCTAACCCTAACCTTAACCCTAACACTAAACCTACCCTAACCCTAATCGTAACACCTAACACTAAAGCTAACAGTAACCCTAATCCTAACACTTAACCTTACCCTAAACCTAACCCTAACAGTAAACCTTAACCTAACCCTAACCCTAACCCTAACACTAACCCTAACACTTACCCTAACCCTAACCCTAACCCTAAACCTTACCCTAAACCTAACCCTAAACCCAACCCTATCCCTAACCCCAACCCCTAAACCTAACCCTAACCCTAACCCTTACCTTATCCTAACCCTAACCCTAACACTTACCCTTACCCTAAACCCTACCCTAACCCTAACCCTAACCCTAACCCTTACCCTTACCCTTACCTAACCCTAACCCTAACCCTAATCCTTACCCTTACCCTAGCCCTAACACTAACCCTAACCCTAAAACCTACCCTTACCCTAAACCTAACCCTAACCTTACCCTAAACCTAACCCTAACCCTAACTCTAACCCTTACCTTAACCCTAACCCTAACCATTACCTTTACCCAAAAGCTAACCCTAACCCTAACCCTAACACGTACTCTTACCCTAACCCTAACCCTAACCCTTATGGTAACCGTAAACCCAACCCTAACCCTAACACTAACCCTAACCCTTACCCTAACACTAACCCTTACCCTAACCCTAACCCTAACCCTTACCCTTACCCTCACCCTAACCCTAAACCTAACCCTAACCCTAACCCTAAACTTAACCCTAAACCTAACCCTAACCCAAACCCTCACCGTTAACTTAGCCCTAACCCTAAACCTAACATTAACCCTAACCCTAACCCTAACACCTAACCCTAACCCTAAACTGAACCCTTACCCTTACCCTAACCCTAACCCTAACCCTAACTCTAACACTTACCCTAAACCTAATCCAAAACCTAACCCTTCAACTTACCCTAACCCTAACGTTAATCTTAACCTCAACCCTAAACCTAACCCTAGCCCTCACCATAACCCTAACCCTTATGCTAACCCTAACCCTAACCCTAACACTAACCCTTATGTTAATCCTAACCCTAACCCTAACTCTAAACCTAACCCTTAACCTAACCCTAACACTAACCCTAACACCTAACCCTAACCCTTACCCTAACCCTAACTCTAACCCTAA
Source organism: Megascapheus bottae (assembly GCA_024803745.1). Taxonomy (NCBI): domain Eukaryota; kingdom Metazoa; phylum Chordata; class Mammalia; order Rodentia; family Geomyidae; genus Megascapheus; species Megascapheus bottae. Next base: position 225,645 of record JANJXV010000479.1, read on the forward strand.
CCCCTTACCCTAACCCTAACCCTAACCGCTAACACTAACCCTAACCCTAAGCCTTAACCGTACCCTAACCCTAACCCTAACACTTACCCTAACCATAACCCCAACCCTAACCCTAACCCTAAGCCTAATCCTTACTCTAACTCTAAGCCTAACCCTAACACTAACCCTTACCCGCACCCTAACCCTAAACCTAATCCTAAACCTAACGCTAACTCTAACCCTTACCCTTACCCTAACCCTAATCTAACCCTCACCCTAAACCTAAAACTTACACTTACCCTAAGCCTAACCCTAACCATTACACTAAACCTAACCCTAACCCTAACCCTTACCCTTAAACTAATTCTAACCCTAACCCTAACCCTAACCCTAACACATACCCTTAACCTAAACCTAACCCTAACCCTAACCGTAACCCTAAACCTATCCCTAACCTTAACCCTAACACTTACCCTAACCCTAACCCTAACCCTTACCCTAACCCAAACCCTAATCTTAACCATAAACTTAACCCTAACCCTAACCCTAACCCGAACCTTTACCCTTACCCTAACACTAACCCTAAACCAAATCCTAATCCTAACCCTAACCCTTACCTTAACCCTAACCCTAATCCTAACCCTAACCCTTACCCGTACCCTAACCCTAAACCTAAACCTAACCCTAATCCTAACCTTAACCCTAACCCTTACCGTTACCCTATCCCTAACCCTAACAATAACCCTAAACCTAACCCTAACCCTAACCTTAACCCTTACACTTACCCTAACCCTAACCCTAACCCTTACCCTTACCCTAACCCTAACCCTAACACTAACACTAACCCTAACCCTTACCCTAACCCCAACCATAACCCTTACCCTAACCTAACCCTAACCTTAACCCCAACACTAAACCTAACCCTAACCCTAACCCTTAGCCTAACACTAACCCTAATCCTGACCCTAAATCCTACCCTAACCCAACCCTAACCCTAACCCTAAACCGAATCCTAACCATAACCTTAACCCTAATCCTTACCCTTACCCTAACCCTAACCCTAAACCTAAACCTAACCCTAACCCTAACATTAACTCTTATCCTTACCCTAACCCTAACCCTAAACCTAATCCTACCCCTTAACCTCACCCTAACCCTAAACTAAAACCTAACCCTAACCCTAACCTCAATCCTAACCCTTATCCTTACCCTAACCCTAAACCTAACCCTAAACCTAACCCTAACCCAAACTTAACCATTACCCTTACCTTAACCCTAACCCTAAACCTAACCCTATCCCTTACAGTTACCCTAACCCTAAACCTACCCATAACCTTAATCCTAAACTTAACCCTAACCCTTACCCTACCCTAAACCTAACCCTAATTTAAACCTAACCCTACCCTAACCCTAACCCTAAACTTTACCTAGCCCTAATCCTAACCCTAACCCTAACCCTAATCCTTACCCTAACCCAAACCCTAACCCTTACTCTTTCCATACCTAAACCTGACGCTAACCCTAAACCTAACCCTAACCCTAACGCTAACCTTTACCCTAAACTTAACCCTAATCCTAACCCTAACCCTTGTCCTTACCCAAACCCTAACCCTAACCCTTACCTTAAGCCCAATCATAACCCTAAACATAATCTTAACCCTAACCCTAACCTTACCCTTACCCTAACCCTAACCCTAAACCTAACCCTAACCCTAACCCTACAATAACCTTAACCCTAACCCTAATCCTAACCATTGCCCTTACGCTAACATTAACCCTAAACCTAACACTAATCCTAACCCTAACCCTAAACCTAACCCTTACCCTTACCCTAACCCTAACCCTAACCCTAACCCCTAACCCTAACCTTAACCCTAACCCTTACCTAACCCTAAACCTAAACCTAACCCTAAACCTAACCCTAACCGTTACCCTTCCACTTCCCCTAACCCTAACCCTAACCCTAAACCTTACCCTTACCCTTACCCTAAACCTAACCCTAACCCTAACCCTTACCTTAATCCTACAACTTACCCTAACTTTTACCCTTACACTAACCCTAACCCTGAACCTAACCTGAACCCTAACCCTATCCGTAATCCTAACATTTACCCTTACTCTAATCCTAACCCTAAACCTAACCCTAACCCTTACCCCTACCCTAACCCTAACCCTAACCCTAACCGTAACCCTTACCCTAACCCTAACCCTAAACCTAACCCTAATCCTTACCCTTACCGTAACCCTAACCCTAAACTAACCCTAACCCTAAACTTAATCCTAACCCTAACCCTTACCCTAACCCTAACCCTAAAACTTACCCGAAACCTAACCGTATCCCTTACCCTAACTCTTACCCTTACCCTAACCCTAACCCTAAATCTAACCTGAAACCTAACCCTATCCCTTACCCTAACATTTATCCTTACCCTAATCCTAACCCTAACCCTAACCATAACCATAACCCTAACCCCTAACCCTAACCCTAAACCTTACCTAACCCTAATCCTAACCCTAACCCTAACCCTAATCCTTACACTAACCCAAACTCTAACCCTTACTCTTTCCCTACCTAAACCTGACCCAAACCCTAAACCTAACACTAACCCTAACACTAACCCTTACCCTAACCCTAACCCTAATCCTAACCCTAACCCTTGCCCTTACCCTAAGCCTAACCCTAACCCTAAACCTAACACTAACCCTAACCTTAAACCTTACCGTAACCCTAACCGTAACCCCTAACCTTAACCCTTAACCTAACCCTAACCCTAAACTTAACCCTTACCATTACCCTTACACTAACCCTAAACCTAAAACTAACACTAACATTAACCCTAACCGTAAACCTTAACGTAACCCTAAACTTAACCCTTACCTTTACCCTAATCATAACCCTAAGCATAACCTTAACGCTAACCCTAACCCTAACCCTAACCTTACCCTTACCCTAACCCTAACCCTAAACCTAACCCTAACCCTAACCCTACCCTAAGCTTAACCCTAACCCTAATCATAACCCTTGACCTTACCCTAACCCTAACCCTAAACTTAACACTAACCCTAACCCTAACCCTAACCCTTACCCTAACCCTAACCCTAAACCTAACCCTAACCCTAACCCCTAACCCTAACCCTAACCTTAACCCTTACCTAACCCTAAACCTAAATCTAACCCTAAACCTTACCCTAACCCTAAACCTAACCCTAACTCTTACTCTAACCCTAACCCTAATCCTAACCTTAACCCTTACCCCTACCCTAAACCTAACCCTAAAACTAAACCAAACCCTAACCCTAACCTTAACCCTAACACTTACCCTTACCCTAACCCTAACAGGAACAACTAACACTAAACCTAACCCTAACCCTAATCCTAACACTTACCCTTACCCTAAACCTAACCCTAACCCTAACACTAACGCTAACACTTACCCTAACCCTAAACCTAACCCTAACCCTTATCCTAACCCCAAACCTAACCCTAACCCTCACCCTAACACATACCCTTACCCTAACCCTAACCCTAACCCTAACCGTAACCCTAAATCTAACCCTAAACCTAACCCTAAAACCTAACCCTAAACCTAACCATAACCCTAAGCCTTACCCTTAACCTAAACCTAACCCCTACCCTAACCCTAACCCTAACCCTAAACCTAACCCTAACCCTAAAACTTACCTAAGGCCAAACCCTAAACTTAACCCTTACACTAACCCTAAACCTAACCCTCACCCTAACACATAACCTTAACCTAAACCTAACCGTAACCCTAACCGTAACTCTAAACCTAACCCTAAACTTAACCCTAACCCTAACACTTACCCTAACCCTAACCCTAACCCTTACCCTAACCCAAACCCTAACCTTAACCATAAACTTAACCCTAACCCTAACCCTAAACCGAACCTTTACCCTTACCCTAAAACTAACCCTAAACCAAATCCTAACCCTAACCCTAACCCTTTCCTTAACCTAACCCTAATCCTAACCCTAACCCCTACCCTTACCCTAACCCTAAACCTAAACTTAGCCCTAATCCTAACCTTAACCCTAACCCTTACCGTTACCCTATCCCTATCCCTAACAATAACCCTAAAACTAACCCTAACCCTAACCTTAACCCTTACACTTACCCTAACCCTAAACCTAACCCTAACCCTTACCCTAACCCTAACCCTAACACTAACCCTAACCCTTACATTAACCCCAACCCTAACCCTTACCCTAACGCTAACCCTAACCCTAACCTTAACCCCAACACTAAACCTAACCCTAACCCTAAGCCTTACCCTAACACTAACCCTAATCCTGACCCTAAATCTTACCCTTACCCCAACCCTAACCCTAACCCTAAAGGGAACCCTAACCCTAATCTTAACCCTAATCCTTACCCTTACCCTAACCCTAACCCTAACCCTAAACCTAACCCTAACCCTAACATTAACTCTTATCCTTACCCTAACCCTAACCCTAAACCTAATTCTACACCTTAACCTCACAATAACTCTAAACTTAAACCTAACCCTAACCCTAACCTCAATCCTAACCCTTATCCTTACCCTCACCCTAACCCTAACCCTAAACCTAACCCTAACCCAAACTTAACCATTACCCTTACGCTAACCCTAACCCTAAACCTAACCCTATCCCTTACCGTTACCCTAACCCTAAACCTACCCCTAACCTTAATCCTAATCTTAACCCTAACCCTTACCCTACCCTAAACCTAACCCTAAATCTAAACCTAACCCTAACCCTAACCCTAACCCTAACCCCTAACCCTAACCCTTAACCTTACCTAACCCTAATCATAACCCTAACCCTAATCCTTACCCTAACCCAAAACCTAACCCTTACTCTTTCCATACCTAAACCTGACGCTAACCCTAAACCTAACCCTAACCCTAACGCTAACCCTTACCCTAAACGTAACCCTAATCCTAACCCTAAGCCTTGCCCGTACCCTAACCCTAACCCTAACCCTTACCTTAAGCCCAACCATAACCCTAAACATAACGTTAATCCTAACCATAACCCTAACCCTAACCTTACCCTTACCCTAACCCTAACCCTAAACCTAACCCTAACCCTAACCCTACCCTAACCTTAACCCTAACCCTAATCCTAACCATTGTCCTTACGCTAACCCTAACCCTAAACCTAACACTAACCCTAACCCTAACCCTAAACCTAACCCTTACCCTTACCCTAACCCTAACCCTAAACCTAACCCTAACCCTAACCCTAACCCCTAACTCTAACCTTAACCCTAACCCTTACCTAACCCTAAACCTAAACCTAACCCTAAACCTAACCCTAACCGTTGCCCTTCCCCTAAAACTAACCCTAACCCTAACCCTAAACCTTACCCTTACCCTTACCCTTACCCTAAACCTAACCCTAACCCTAACCCTAACCCTTACCTTAATCCTAAAACTTACCCTAACTTTTACCCTTACACTAACCCTAACCCTAAACCTAACCTGAACTATAACCCTATCCCTAATCCTAACATTTATCCTTACCCTAATCCTAACACTAAACCTAACCCTAACCCTTACCCGTACCCTAACCGTTACCCTAACCCTAACCGTAACCCTTAGCCTAACCCTATCCCTAACCCTAATCCTTACCCTTACCCAAACCGTAACCCTAAACTAACCCTAACCCTAAACTTAACCCTAGCCCTAACCCTAACAAGAACCCTAACCGTAACCCTAAACCTAACCCTAATCCTAACCCTAAACCTAACCCAAACCCTAAACCTAAACCTAACCCTAACCCTAACCCTAACCCTTACCCTAACCCTAACCCTAACCCTAAACTTATCCCTAACCCTAAGCCAACCCTAACTCTTACCCTTACCCGAATCCTAACCCTAAAACTTACCCGAAACCTAACCCTATCCCTAAAACCCTAACTCTTACCCTTACCCTAACCCTAACCCTAAATCTAACCTGAAACCTAACCCTATCCCTAAACCTAACATTTATCCTTACCCTAACCCTAATCCTAACCCTAACCCTAACCATAACCATAACCCCTAACCCTAACCCTAAACCTTAGCTAACCCTAATCCTAACCCTAACCCTAACCCTAATCCTTACACTAACCCAAACCCTAACCCTTACTCTTTCCCTACCTAAACCTGACCCTAACCATAAACCTAACACTAACCCTAACGCAACCCTAACCCTAACACTAACCCTAATCCTAACCCTACCTCTTGCCCTTACCCTAAGCCTAACCCTAACCCTAAACCTAACACTAACCCTAAACTTAAACCTTACCGTAACCATAACCGTAACCCCTAACCTTAACCCTTAACCTAACCCCAACCCTAAACTTAACCCTTACCATTACCCTTACACTAACCCTAAACCTAACACTAACCCTAACACTAACCCTAACCGTAAACCTTAACGTAACCCTAACCTTAACCCTTACCTTAACCCTAACCATAACCCTAAGCATAACCTTAACCGTAACCCTAACCCTAACCCGAATCTTACCCTTACCCAAATCCTAAACCTAACCCTAACCTTAACCCTACCCTAACCTTAACCCTAACCCTAATCCTAAACCTTGCCCTGACCCTAACCCTAACCCTAAACCTAACATTAACCCTAACCCTAACCTTACCCTTACACTAACCCTAACCCTAACCCTTACCCTTACCCTAACCCTAAACCTAACCCTTACCCTTACCGTAACCCTAACCCTAACCCTAACCCTAACCCTAACCGTAACCCTAAATCTAACCCTAAACCTAACCCTAAACCCTAACCCTAACGCTAACCTTAACCCCAACCCTAACACTAACCCTTGCCCTTATCCTAACACTAACCCAAACCTAACACTAACCCTAACCCT
>JANJXV010000479.1:235000-270000 GCA_024803745.1 Megascapheus bottae
GACCCTAACCCTAACCCTAACCCTTAACCTAACCCTAACCCTAACTCTAACCCTAACACATACCCTTACTCTAACCATAACTCTAACCCTAACCGTAACCCTAAACCTAACAGTAATCCAACCCTATCCCTCACCGTCACCCTTATCCTAACACTAACCTTAACCCCAACTCTAAAACTAACCCTAACCCTAACCCTTACGCTAAACCTAACCCTAATCCTGACCCTAAACCATACCTTTACCCTAACCCTAACCCTAACCCTAACCCTAATCCTTACCCAACTCTGACCCTAACCCTAACCCTTACCCTTTCCCTACCCAGAACCCTAACCCTAAACCTAACCCTTACCCTTACCCTCACCCTAAGCCTAAACCTAAACTTAACCCTAACCCTAACCCTAACCTTACCCCTAACCCTAACCCTAACCCTAACCCTTACCCTTACCCTAACCCTAACCCTAACCCTTATCCTAACCCTAACCCTAACCCTAACCATAACACACACCCTTAACCTAACCCTAACCCTAACCCTTACCCTAACCCTAACCTCAACCCCAACACTAAACCTAACCCTAACCCTAACCCTTACGCTAACCCTAACCCTAATCCTGACCCTAAACCTTACCCTTACCATAACCCTAACCCTAACCCTAATCCTTACCCTAACCCTGATCCTAACCCTAACCCTTACCCTTTCCCAACCCAGAACCCTAACCCTAAACCTAACCCTTACCCTTACCCTCAACCTAAGCCTAAACCTAACCTTAACCCTAACCCTAACCCTAACCTTACCCCTAATCCTAACCCTAACCCTAACCCTTACCCTTACCCTAGCCCTAACCCTAAACCTAACCCTAAACCTAACCCTAATCCTAACACCTAACCCTATCCCGAACCCCTACCCTTTCCCTAACCCTAACCCTAACCCTAACACTTACCCAAAACCTAATCCTAACCCTAACCCTTAACCTCACCCTAACCCTAACGCTAACCTTAACCCCAACCCTAAACCTAAACCTATCCCTAACCCTAACCCTAACCCTTACCCTAACCCTAACCCTAACCCTAACCCTAACCCTAACACTAACACTTACCCTTAACCTAACTCTAACCCTAACCCTAACAATAACCCTTTTTCTAATCCTAACCCTAACCCTAACTCTAACCGTAACCCTTAACCTAACCCTAACACTAAACCTAACGTCTAACCCTTACTCTAACCCTAACCCTAACCGTAACCCCTAACCCTAACCCTAACCCTAACCCTAACCGCTAACCCTAACCCTAACCCTAACCCTAACCCTAACCCCTACCCTAACCCTAACCCTAATCCTAATCCTTACTCTAACTCTAACCCTAACCCTAACATTAACCCTTACCCGTACCCTAACCCTAAACCTAACCCTAACCCTAACCCTTACCCGTACCCTAACCCTAAACCTAACCCTAACCCTAACCCTAACCCTTACCCTTACCCTAACCCTAATTCTAACCCTAAACCTAAACCTAAAACTTACACTTACCATAAACATAACCTAACCCTTACACTAAACCTAACCCTAACCCTAACCCTTACCCTTACCTTAAACCTAAACGTAACCGTTACCCTTACCCTAACGCTAAGCCTAACCATAACCCTAACACATACCCTTAACCTAAACCTAACCCTAACCCTAACCGTAACCCTAAACCTAACCCTAACCTTAACCCTAACCCTAACACTTACCCTAACCCTAACCTTAACCCTAACCCTAAACATAACCCTAACACTAACACTTACCCTTAACCTAACCCTAACCCTAACCCGAACACTAACCCTTATCCTAACCCTAACCCTAACCCTAAGTCTAACCCTAACCCTTAACCTAACCCTAACACTAACCCTAAACGTAACCCTAACCCTAACCCTAACCCTAACCCCTCACCCTATACGTAACCCTAACCCTAACCCTAACCCTTACTCTAACCGTAATCCTAACCCTAACCCTAATCCTTACCCTAACCCTAGCCCTAACCCTAATCCTTACCCTAACCCTAAACCTAACCCTAACCCTAAACATAACCCTAACCCTAAACCTAACCCTTACCCTAACCCAAACCCTAACCTTAAACATAACCTTATCCCTAACCCTAACCCTAACCCGAATCTTTACCCTTACCCTAACACTAACCCTAAACCTAACCCTAACTCTAACCCTAACCATTACCCTAACCCTAACCATAACCCTAAACCTAACCCTAACCTTAACCCTTACCCTAACCCTTACTCTAACCTCTAACTCTACCCCTAAACCAAACCCTAATCATTACCCTTATCCTAAACTTAACCCTAACATTAACGCTTACCCTTACCCTAAATCCTACCCTAACCATAACCCTAAACTTTACCCTTAACCTAACCCTAACAATAACCCTAACCTTAACACTAATCCTAACCCTTGCCCTTACCCTAACCCTAACCCTAACCCATACCCTTACTCTAACCCTAACCCTAACACTTACCCTTACCCTAACCCTAACCCCTAACCTTAACCCTAACCCTAACCCTTACCCTCATACTTACTCTAACCCTAACCCTAACCCTTAACTTACCCTAACCCTAACCCTAACCCTTACCCTAACCCTAACCCTAACCCTAAGCCTAACACTATCCCTAACACTTACCCTAACCCTAACCCTAACCCTAACCCTAACGCTACCCTAAACCTAACCATAACCCTAACCCTAACCCTTATCCTAACTCTAACCCTAACCCTAACCCTAACACATACTCTTACCCAACCCCTAACACTAACTCTTACCGTAACCGTAAACCTAACCCTAACCCTAACACTAACCCTAACCCTAACCCTTACACTAAACCTAACTCTAACCCTAAACCTTGCCCTTACCCTAACCCTAACCCTAACCTTAACCCTAACTCTAACCCAACCCTAACTCTCACCCTTCCCCTAACCCTAACTTTAAACCTAACCCTAACCATAACCCCTAACCCTAACCGTAACCCTATCCCTTACCCTACCCCTAACCCTAACACTAATCCTTACCCTAACATTAACCCTAAACCTTACCCTTTCCCTAACCCGAACCCTAACCCTAACCTAACCCTAACCCTAACCCTAACGCTAACACTTACCCTTACCCTGACCCTAACCCTAACCCTAACCCTAGCCCTTAACCTAACCCTAACCCTAACTCTAACCCTAACACATACCCTTACTCTAACCCTAACTCTAACCCTAACCGTAACCCTAAACCTAACAGTAAACCAACCCTATCCTTAACCGTCACCCTTATCCTAACCCTAATCTTAACCCCAACACTAAACCTAACCCTAACCCTAAACCTTATGCTAAACCTAAACCTAATCCTGACCTTAAACCCTACCCTTACCCTAACCCTACCCTAACCCTAAACCTAATCCTTACCCTAACCCTGACCCTAACCCTAACCCTTACCCTTTCCCTACCCAGAACCCTAACCCTAAACTTAACCTTTACCCTTACCCTCACCATAAGCCTAAACCTAAACTTAACCCTAACCCTAACCCTAACCTTACCCCTAACCCTAACCCTAACCCTAACCCTTACCCTTACCCTAGCCCTAATCCTAAACCTAACCCTAACCCTAACCCTAATCCTAACACCTAACCGTATATCTAACCCGAACCCCTAACCTTACCCTAACCCTAACCCTAACCCGAACCCTAACCCTAACACTTACCCTAAACCTAATCCTAACCCTAAACCTTACCCTCACCCTAACCCTAACGCTAACCTTAACCCCAACACTAAACCTAAACCTAGCCCTAACCCTAACCCTAAACCTTACCCTAACCCTAACACTAACCCTAACCCTAACACTAACACTTACCCTTACCCTAACCCTAACCCTAACACTAACCCTTATCCTAACCCTAACCCTAACCCGAACTCTAACCCTAACCCTTAACCTAACCCTAAGACTAACCCTAACCCCTAACCCTTACTCTAACCCTAACCCTAACCCCTAACCCCTAACCCTAACCGCTAACCCTAACCCTAACCCTAACCCTAACCCTTACACTTACCCTTACCCTAACCCTAACCCCAACCCTAAACCTAACCCTTTCCCTTTCCCTAACCGTAACCCTAACCCTAACCCTTACCCTAACCCTAACCCTAAACTAACCTTTACCCTTACCCTAACCCTAACCCTAACCCTAATCCTAACCCTAAACCTTACCCTTACCCTAACCCTAACCCTAACCCTAACCCTAACCCTAAACCTAACCCTAACCCTAACCCTAACCCTAACCCTTACCCTTATCCTAACCCTAACCCTAAACCTAACCCTTACCCTAACCCTAACCCTAACCCTAAGCCTAACACTAACCCTAACACTTACCCTAACCCTAACCCTAACCCTAATGCTACCCTAAACCTAACCCTAACCCTAACCCTAACCCTTATCCTAACTCTAACCCTAACCCTAACCCTAACACATACTCTTACCCAACACCTAACCCTAACTCTTACTGTAACCCTAAACCTAACCCGAAACCTAACACTAACCCTAACCCTAACCCTAACATTAACCCTTACCCGTACCCTAACCCTAACCCTAACCCTAACCCTTACCCGTACCCTAACCCTAAACCTAACCCTAACCCTAACCCTTACCCTTACCCTAACCCTAATTCTAACCCTAAACCTAAACCTAAAACTTACACTTACAATAAACATAACCTAACCCTTACACTAAATCTAACCCTAACCCTAACCCTTAACCTTACCTTAAACCTAAACCTAACCGTTACCCTTACCCTAACGCTAACCCTAACCCTAACCCTAACACATACCCTTAACCTAAACCTAACCCTAACCCTAACCGTAACCCTAAACCTAACCCTAACCTTAACCCTAATCCTAACACTTACCCTAACCCTAACCTTAACCCTAACCCTAAACATAACCCTAACACTAACACTTACCCTTAACTTAACCCTAACCCTAACCCGAACACTAACCCTTATCCTAACCGTAACCCTAACCCTAAGTCTAACCCTAACCCTTAACCTAACCCTAACACTAACCCTAAACGTAACCCTAACCCTAACCCTAACCCTAACCCCTCACCCTATACGTAACCCTAACCCTAACCCTAACCCTTACTCTAACCCTAACCCTAACCCTAATCCTTACCCTAACCCTAGCCCTAACCCTAATCCTTACCCTAACCCTAACCCTAACCCTAACCCTAAACCTAACCCTAACCCTAAACCTAACCCTTACCCTAACCCAAACCCTAACCTTAAACGTAACCTTATCCCTAACCCTAACCCTAACCCGAACCTTTACCCTTACCCTAACACTAACCCTAAACCTAACCCTAACTCTAACCCTAACCATTACCCTAACCCTAACCCTAATCCTAACCCTAAACCTTACCCTTACCCTAACCCTAACCCTAACCCTAAACCTAACCCTAACCCTAACCCTAACCCTTACCCTTACCTTAACCCTAACCCTAACAGTTACACTTACCCTAACGCTAACCCTAACACTAACCCTAACACATATCCTCAACCTAAACCTAACCCTAACCCTAACCGTAAACCTAAACCTAACCCTAACACTTACCCTAACCCTAACCTTAACCCCAACACTAAAACTAACCCTAACCCTAACCCTAACCCTTACCCTAACCCTAACCCTAACCCTAACCCTTACCCTTACCCTAAGCCTAAACCTAAATCTAACCCTAACCCTAACCCTAAACCTAACCCGAACCCTAAACCTAACCCTTACCCTAACCCAAACCCTAACCTTAAACATAACCTTAACCCTAACCCTAACCCTAACCCGAACCTTTACCCTTACCCTAACACTAACCCTAAACCTAACCCTAACTCTAACCCTAACCATTACCCTAACCCTAACCCTAATCCTAACCCTAAACCTTACCCTTACCCAAACTCTAACCCTAACCCTAAACCTAACCCTAACCCTAACCCTAACCCTAACCTTAACCCTAACCCTTACCCTATCCCTAACCCTAACCCTATCACTAAACCTAACCCTAACCCTAACCCTAACCCTAACCCTTACCCTAACCCTAACCCTAACCCTAACCCTTACCCTAACCCTAACCCTAACCCTAAGCCTAACACTAACCCTAACACTTACCCTAACCCTAACCCTAACCCTAACCCTAACGCTACCCTAAACCTAACCCTAACCCTAACCCTAACCCTTATCCTAACTCTAACCCTAACCCTAACCCTAACACATACTCTTACCCAACCCCTAACCCTAACTCTTACCATAACCCTAAACCTAACCCTAACCTAACACTAACCCTAACCCTAACCCTTACACTAAACCTAACTCTAACCCTAAACCTTGCCCTTACCCTAACCCTAACCTTAACCCTAACCCTAACCCAACCCTAATTCTCACCCTTCCCCTAACCCTAACCCTAAACCTAACAATAACCCTAATCCTATCCCTAACCCTAACTCTTATCCTTAGCCTAACCCTAACGTTAAACCTAACCCTAACCATAACCCCTAACCCTAACCATAAACCTAACCCTAACCCTAACCCTTACCCTACCCCTAACCCTAACACTAATCCTTACACTAACACTAACCCTAAACCTTACCCTTTCCCTAACCCGAACCCTAACCCTAACCTAACCCTAACCCTAACCCTAACCCTAACCATAACACTAACCCTAGCCTAACTCTAACGCTAACACTTACCCTTACCCTGACCCTAACCCTAACCCTAACCCTTAACCTAACCCTAACCCTAACTCTAACCCTAACACATACCCTTACTCTAACCATAACTCTAACCCTAACCGTAACCCTAAACCTAACAGTAATCCAACCCTCTCCCTCACCGTCACCCTTATCCTAACACTAACCTTAACCCCAACTCTAAAACTAACCCTAACCCTAACCCTTACGCTAAACCTAACCCTAATCCTGACCCTAAACCATACCTTTACCCTAACCCTAACCCTAACCCTAACCCTAATCCTTACCCAACTCTGACCCTAACCCTAACCCTTACCCTTTCCCTACCCAGAACCCTAACCCTAAACCTAACCCTTACCCTTACCCTCACCCTAAGCCTAAACCTAAACTTAACCCTAACCCTAACCCTAACCTTACCCCTAACCCTAACCCTAACCCTAACCCTTACCCTTACCCTAACCCTAACCCTAACCCTTATCCTAACCCTAACCCTAACCCTAACCATAACACACACCCTTAACCTAACCCTAACCCTAACCCTTACCCTAACCCTAACCTCAACCCCAACACTAAACCTAACCCTAACCCTAACCCTTACGCTAACCCTAACCCTAATCCTGACCCTAAACCTTACCCTTACCATAACCCTAACCCTAACCCTAATCCTTACCCTAACCCTGATCCTAACCCTAACCCTTACCCTTTCCCAACCCAGAACCCTAACCCTAAACCTAACCCTTACCCTTACCCTCAACCTAAGCCTAAACCTAACCTTAACCCTAACCCTAACCCTAACCTTACCCCTAATCCTAACCCTAACCCTAACCCTTACCCTTACCCTAGCCCTAACCCTAAACCTAACCCTAAACCTAACCCTAATCCTAACACCTAACCCTATCCCGAACCCCTACCTTTCCCTAACCCTAACCCTAACCCTAACACTTACCCAAAACCTAATCCTAACCCTAACCCTTAACCTCACCCTAACCCTAACGCTAACCTTAACCCCAACCCTAAACCTAAACCTATCCCTAACCCTAACCCTAACCCTTACCCTAACCCTAACCCTAACCCTAACCCTAACCCTAACACTAACACTTACCCTTAACCTAACTCTAACCCTAACCCTAACAATAACCCTTTTTCTAATCCTAACCCTAACCCTAACTCTAACCGTAACCCTTAACCTAACCCTAACACTAAACCTAACGTCTAACCCTTACTCTAACCCTAACCCTAACCGTAACCCCTAACCCTAACCCTAACCCTAACCCTAACCGCTAACCCTAACCCTAACCCTAACCCTAACCCTAACCCCTACCCTAACCCTAACCCTAATCCTAATCCTTACTCTAACTCTAACCCTAACCCTAACATTAACCCTTACCCGTACCCTAACCCTAAACCTAACCCTAACCCTAACCCTTACCCGTACCCTAACCCTAAACCTAACCCTAACCCTAACCCTAACCCTTACCCTTACCCTAACCCTAATTCTAACCCTAAACCTAAACCTAAAACTTACACTTACCATAAACATAACCTAACCCTTACACTAAACCTAACCCTAACCCTAACCCTTACCCTTACCTTAAACCTAAACGTAACCGTTACCCTTACCCTAACGCTAAGCCTAACCATAACCCTAACACATACCCTTAACCTAAACCTAACCCTAACCCTAACCGTAACCCTAAACCTAACCCTAACCTTAACCCTAACCCTAACACTTACCCTAACCCTAACCTTAACCCTAACCCTAAACATAACCCTAACACTAACACTTACCCTTAACCTAACCCTAACCCTAACCCGAACACTAACCCTTATCCTAACCCTAACCCTAACCCTAAGTCTAACCCTAACCCTTAACCTAACCCTAACACTAACCCTAAACGTAACCCTAACCCTAACCCTAACCCTAACCCCTCACCCTATACGTAACCCTAACCCTAACCCTAACCCTTACTCTAACCGTAATCCTAACCCTAACCCTAATCCTTACCCTAACCCTAGCCCTAACCCTAATCCTTACCCTAACCCTAAACATAACCCTAACCCTAAACCTAACCCTTACCCTAACCCAAACCCTAACCTTAAACATAACCTTATCCCTAACCCTAACCCTAACCCGAATCTTTACCCTTACCCTAACACTAACCCTAAACCTAACCCTAACTCTAACCCTAACCATTACCCTAACCCTAACCATAACCCTAAACCTAACCCTAACCTTAACCCTTACCCTAACCCTTACTCTAACCTCTAACTCTACCCCTAAACCAAACCCTAATCATTACCCTTATCCTAAACTTAACCCTAACATTAACGCTTACCCTTACCCTAAATCCTACCCTAACCATAACCCTAAACTTTACCCTTAACCTAACCCTAACAATAACCCTAACCTTAACACTAATCCTAACCCTTGCCCTTACCCTAACCCTAACCCTAACCCATACCCTTACTCTAACCCTAACCCTAACACTTACCCTTACCCTAACCCTAACCCCTAACCTTAACCCTAACCCTAACCCTTACCCTCATACTTACTCTAACCCTAACCATAACCCTTAACTTACCCTAACCCTAACCCTAACCCTAACCCTTACCCTAACCCTAACCCTAACCCTAAGCCTAACACTAACCCTAACACTTACCCTAACCCTAACCCTAACCCTAACCCTAACGCTACCCTAAACCTAACCATAACCCTAACCCTAACCCTTATCCTAACTCTAACCCTAACCCTAACCCTAACACATACTCTTACCCAACCCCTAACACTAACTCTTACCGTAACCGTAAACCTAACCCTAACCCTAACACTAACCCTAACCCTAACCCTTACACTAAACCTAACTCTAACCCTAAACCTTGCCCTTACCCTAACCCTAACCCTAACCTTAACCCTAACTCTAACCCAACCCTAACTCTCACCCTTCCCCTAACCCTAACTTTAAACCTAACCCTAACCATAACCCCTAACCCTAACCGTAACCCTATCCCTTACCCTACCCCTAACCCTAACACTAATCCTTACCCTAACATTAACCCTAAACCTTACCCTTTCCCTAACCCGAACCCTAACCCTAACCTAACCCTAACCCTAACCCTAACGCTAACACTTACCCTTACCCTGACCCTAACCCTAACCCTAACCCTAGCCCTTAACCTAACCCTAACCCTAACTCTAACCCTAACACATACCCTTACTCTAACCCTAACTCTAACCCTAACCGTAACCCTAAACCTAACAGTAAACCAACCCTATCCTTAACCGTCACCCTTATCCTAACCCTAATCTTAACCCCAACACTAAACCTAACCCTAACCCTAAACCTTATGCTAAACCTAAACCTAATCCTGACCTTAAACCCTACCCTTACCCTAACCCTACCCTAACCCTAAACCTAATCCTTACCCTAACCCTGACCCTAACCCTAACCCTTACCCTTTCCCTACCCAGAACCCTAACCCTAAACTTAACCTTTACCCTTACCCTCACCATAAGCCTAAACCTAAACTTAACCCTAACCCTAACCCTAACCTTACCCCTAACCCTAACCCTAACCCTAACCCTTACCCTTACCCTAGCCCTAATCCTAAACCTAACCCTAACCCTAACCCTAATCCTAACACCTAACCGTATATCTAACCCGAACCCCTAACCTTACCCTAACCCTAACCCTAACCCGAACCCTAACCCTAACACTTACCCTAAACCTAATCCTAACCCTAAACCTTACCCTCACCCTAACCCTAACGCTAACCTTAACCCCAACACTAAACCTAAACCTAGCCCTAACCCTAACCCTAAACCTTACCCTAACCCTAACACTAACCCTAACCCTAACACTAACACTTACCCTTACCCTAACCCTAACCCTAACACTAACCCTTATCCTAACCCTAACCCTAACCCGAACTCTAACCCTAACCCTTAACCTAACCCTAAGACTAACCCTAACCCCTAACCCTTACTCTAACCCTAACCCTAACCCCTAACCCCTAACCCTAACCGCTAACCCTAACCCTAACCCTAACGCTAACCCTAACACTTACCCAAACCCTAACCCTAACCCTAACACTTCCCCTTACCCTACCCCCTACCCTAACCCTAACCCTAATCCTAATACTTTCTAACCCTAACCCTAACCCTAACATTAACCCTTACCTGTACCCTAACCCTAAACCTAAACCTAACCCTAAACCTAACCCTAACACTTACCCTTACCCTAAACCTAACCCTAACCCATACCCTAACCTTAACCCTAACCCTAAGCCTAACACTAACCCTAACACTTACCCTAACCCTAACCCTAACCCTAACGCTACCCTAAACTTAACCCTAACCCTAACCCTTATCGTAACTCTAACCCTAACCCTAACACTAACACATACTCTTACCCAACCCCTAACCCTAACTCTTACCGTAACCCTAAACCTAACCCTAACCCTAACACTAACCCTAACCCTAACTCTTACACTAACCCTAACTCTAACCCTAAACCTTGCCCTTACCCTAACCCTAACCTTAACCCTAACCCTAACCCAACCCTAACTCTCACCCTTTCCCTAACCCTAACCCTAAACCTAACAAGAACCCTAATCCTATCTCTAACATTAACTCTTATCCTTAGCCTAACCCTAACCTTAAACCTAACCCTAACCCTAACCCCTACCCTTAACCGTAACCCTAACCCTAACCATAACCATTACCCTACCCCTAACCCTAACACTAATCCTTACCCTAACCCTTACCCTAAACCTTACCCTTTCTCTAACCCGAACCCTAACCCTAACCTAACCCTAACCCTATCCCTAACCCTTACCCTAACCCTTACCCTAAACCTTACCCTTTGCCTAACCCGAACCCTAACCCTAACCTAACCCTAACCCTAACCCTAACCCTAACACTAACCCTAGCCTAACCCTAACGCTAACACTTACCCTTACCCTGACCCTAACCCTAACCCTAACCATTAACCTAACCCTAACCCTAACTCTAACCCTAACACATACCCTTACTCTAACCCTAACTCTAACCCTAACCGTAACCCTAAATCTAACAATAAACCAACCCTATCCCTAACCGTCACCCTTATCGTAACCCTAACCTTAACCCCAACACTAAACCTAACCCTAACCCTAACCCTTACGCTAAACCTAACCCTAATCCTGCCCCTAAACCATACACTTACCCTAACCCTAACCCTAACCCTAATCCTTACACTAACCCTGACCCTAACCCTAACCCTTACCCTTTCCCTACCCAGAACCCTGACCCTAAACCTAACCCTTACCCTTACCCTCACCCTAAGCCTAAACCTAAACTTAACCCTAACCCTAACCCTAACCTTACCCCTAACCCTAACCCTAACCCTAATCCTTACCCTTACCCTAGCCCTAACCCTAAACCTAACCCTAACCCTAATCCTAACACCTTACCGTATCACTAACCCGAACCGCTACCCTTACCCTAACCCTAACCCTAACCCTAACATTAACCCTTACCCGTACCCTAATCCTAAACCTAACCCTAACCCTAACCCTAGCCCTTACCCTTACCCTAACCCTAATCCTAACCCTAAACCTAAACCTAAAACTTACACTTACCCTAAACCTAACCTAACCCTTACACTAAACCTAACCCTAACCCTAACCCTTACCCTAACGCTAACCCTAACCCTAACCCTAACACATACCCTTAACCTAAACCTAACCCTAACCCTAACCGTAACCCTAAACCTAACCCTAACCCTAACCTTAACCCTAACCCTTTCACTTACCCTAACCCTAACCTTAACCCTAAACCTTACCCTATCCCTAAACCTAACCCTAACACTAAACCTAACCTTAACCCTAACCCTAATCCTAGCACCTCACCGTATCCCTAACCCGAACCCCTACCTTACCCTAACCCTAACCCTAACCCTAACACTTACCCTAAGCCTAACCCTAAAACTTACCCTTACCCTAACCCTAACCCTAACCCTAACCCTTATCCTAACCCTAACCCTAACTCTAACCCTAACACATACCCTTACCCTAACCCTAACCCTAACCCTAACCCTTACCCTAACCCTAACCTTAACCCCAACACTAAACCTAACCCTAACCCTAACTCTTACGCTAACCCTAACCCTAATCCTGACCCTATAACTTATCCTTACCCTAAACCTAACCCTAACCCTAATCCTTACCCTAACCCTGACCCTAACCCTAACCCTTACCCTTTCCCTACCCAGAACCCTAACCCTAAACCTAACCCTTACCCTTACCCTCACCCTAAGCCTAAACCTAACCTTAACCCTAACCCTAAACCTAACCTTACCCCTAACCCTAACCCTAACCCTAACCCTTACCCTTACACTAGCCCTAACCCTAAACCTAACCCTAAACCTAACCCTAATCCTAACACCTAACCCTATCCCTAACCCGAACCCCTACCCTTTCCCTAACCCTAACCCTAAACCTAACACTTACCCAAAACCTAATCCTAGCCCTAACCCTTAACCTCACCCTAACCCTAACGCTAACCTTAACCCCAACCCTAAACCTAAACCTAGCCCTAACCCTTACTCTAACCCTTATCCTAACCCTAACCCTAACACTAACCCTAACACTAACACTTACCCTTAACCTAACTGTAACCCTAACCCTAACAATAACCCTTTTCCTAACCCTAACCCTAACTCTAACCCTAACCCTAACCGTAACCCCTAACCCTAACCCTAACCCTAACCGCTAACCCTAACCCTAACCCTAACCCAAACACTAACCCCTACGCTAACCCTAACCCTAATCCTAATCCTTACTCTAACCCTAACCCTAACCCTAACATTAACCCTTACCCGTACCCTAACCATAAACCTAACCCTAACCCTAACCCTTACCCTTACCCTAACCCTCATTCTAACTCTAAACCTAAACCTAAAACTTACACTTACCCTAAACATAACCTAACCCTTACACGAAATCTAACCCTAAACCTAACCCTTACCCTTACCTTAAACCTAACCCTAACCGTTACCCTTACCCTAACGCTAACCCTAACCCTAACCCTAACACATACCCTTAACCTAAACCTAACCCTAACCCTAACCGTAACCCTAAACCTAACCCTAACCTTAACCCTAACCCTAACACTTACCCTAACCCTAACATTAACCCTAACCCTTACCCTATCCCTAAGCCTAACCCTAACACTAAACCTAACCCTAACCCTAACCCTAACGCTTACCCTTACCCTAAACCTACCCCTAACCCTTACCCTAACCCTAACCCTAACACTAACCCTAACACTTACCATAACCCTAATCCTAATCCTAACCCTAACGCTACCCTAAACCTAACCCTAACCCTAACACTAAACCTTATCCTAACCCTAACCCTAACCCTAACGCTAACACATACCCTTACCCTAACCCTAACCCTAACCCTAACAGTAACCCTAAACCTAACCCTATACCTAACCCTAACCCTAATCCTAAATCTAACACTAAACGTAACCCTAAACCTAACACTAACCCTAACCCTAACCCTAACCCAAACCCTAAACCTAAACCTAAACCTAACCCTAACCCTAACTCTTACCCTAACCTTAACCCTAACCTTAACCCTAACCCTAACCCAACCCTATCTCTTACACTTACCCTAACCCTAACCCTAAACCTTACCCGAAACCTAACCCTATCCCTAACCCTAACTCTTAAACTTACCCTAACCCTAACCCTACACCTAACCCTAACACTAATGCTAACCCTAACCTTAACCCTAAACCTTACCCTTACCCTAACCCTAACCCTAACCCTAACCCTAACACTTACCCTTGCCCTAACCCCTACCCTAACCTTAACCCTAACCCTAATCCTTACTCTAACCCTAACCCTAACCCTAACACTAACCCTTACCCGTACCCTAACCCTAATCCTAACCATAACCTTAACCATAACCCGTAAACTTACACTAACCCTAATCCTAACCCTAACCCTAAGCCTAAAACTTACACTTACCCTAAACCTAACCCTAACCATTACACTAAACATAACCCTAACCCTAACCCTTACCCTTACCTTATTCCTAACCCTAACCCTTACCCTTACCCTAACGCTAACCCTAACCCTAACCCTAACCCTAACCCAACCCTAACTCTTACCCTTACCCTATCCCTAACCCTAAACCTTACCCGAAACCTAACCCTATCCCTAACCTTAACTCTGATCCTTACCCTAACCCTAACCCTAAACCTGACCCTAACCCTAACCTCTAACCCTATACGTAAACCTAACCCTAACCCTAACCCTTACCGTAACCCTAACCCTAACCCTAATCCTTACCCTAACCCTGGCCCTAACCCTAACCCTTAACCTAACCCTAACCCTAACCCTAACCCTAAACCTTACCCTTACCGTAACCCTAAACCTAACTCTAACCCTAACCCTAACCCTAACCCTAAACCTTACCCTAACCTTAATCCTATCCCTTACCCTAACCCTAACCCTAACCTTAACCATAACCTTAACCCTAACCCTAACCCTAAACCTAACCATAAACATAAACTTAACCCTAACACTAACCGTACTCCTAGAACCTAACCCTATCCCTAACCCGAACCCCTACCCTTCCTCTAACCCTAACCCTAACCCTAACACTTACCCTAAACCTAATCCTAACCCTAACCCTTACCCTCACCCTAACCCAAACACTAACCTTAACCCCAAACCTAAAACTAAACCTAGCCCTAAACCTAACTCTCACCCTTACCCTAACCCTAACCCTAACCTTAACCCTAACCCTAAACCTAACCCTAACACTAACACTTAACCTTAACCTAACCCTAACCCTGACCCGAACACTAACCCTTATCCTAACCCTAACCCTAACCCTAACCCCTAACCCTATACGTAACCCTAAATCTAACCCTAACCCTAACCCTAATCCTTACCCTAACCCTAGCCCTAACCCTAATCCTTACCCTAACCCTAGCCCTAACCCTAACCCTTAACCTAAACCTAACCCTAAACTTAACCTAACCCTTACCCTTACCCTAACCCTAAACCTAACTCTAACCCTAACCTTAACCCTAACCCTAAACCTTACCCTAAGTTTAATCCTAACACTTACCCTAACACTAACCCTAACCTTAACCATAACCTTAACCATAACCATAACCCTAACCCTATCCCTAAACCTAACCCTAAACATAACCTTAACCTTAACCCTAACCCTAACCCTAACCCTAAACTTTACCCTTACCCTAACCCTAACCATAACCAAACCCTAACCCTAACCCTAACCCTAACCCTAAATTTAACCCTAACCCTAATCCTAACCCTTGCCCTTACCCTAACCCTAACCCTAAACCTAACACTAACCCTAACCCTAACCCTAACCTTAACGCTAACCCTTACCCTTACCCTAAACCTAACCCTAAACCTAATCCTAACCCTAACCCTTACCCTTATCCTAACCGTAACCCTAACACTAACACTTACCCTTACCCTAACCCCTACACTAACCCTAACCCTAACCTATCCCTTACCCTAAACCTAACCCTAACCCTTACCCTTACCCTAACCCTAACCGTAAACCTAACGCTAAACCTTAACCTTACCCTAAACCTAACCCTTACCCCTAATCCTAACCGTAACCCTAACCCTAACCCTAACCCTAACCCTTACCCTAAACCTAACTCTACCCATAATCCTTACCCTAACCCTAACCCTAACCTAACCCTAACCCTAAACTTACCCCTAACCCTTACCCTTACCCTAACGCTAATCCTAACTCTAACCCTAACTCTAACCCTAACCCTAAAACTTACCCTAACCCTATACCTAACCCTTACCCTAACCCTAACCTTAACCCTAAACTTAACCCGAACCCTATCCCTGACCCGAACTTTACCCTTAACCTAACCCTAAACCTAACCCTAACCCTAACCCTAACCCTAACCCTTACCCTAAACCTAACCCTAACCCTAACCCTAACCCTAACACTAAACCTAACCATAACCCTAACCCTAAAAATTACCCTTAAACTAACCCTAACCCTTAACCTAACCCTAACCCTAACCCTAACACTAACCCTAACACTTACCCTAAACCTAAACCAAACCCTAACCCTAATCCTTACCCTAACCCTAGCCCTAACCCTAACCCTTAACCTAAACCTAACCCTAAACTTAACCCTAACCCTCACCTTTACCCTAACCCTAAACCTAACTCTAACCATAACCCCACCCTAACCCTAAATCTTACCCTAACCTTAAATCTAACCCTTACGCTAACCTTAACCTTAACCATAAACTTAACCCTAACCCTAACCCTAACCCTAAACCTAACCCTAAACATAACCTTACCTAAACCTAACCCTAATCCTAACACCTACCGTATCCCTAAACCGAATCCCTACCCTTACACTAACCCTAACCCTAACCCTAACCCTAACACTTACCCTAAACCTAAACCTAACCCTAACTCTTTTCCTCACCCTAAACCTAACGCTAACCCTAACCCCAACCCTAAACCTAAACCTAGCCCTAACCCTAACCCTAACCCTTAACCTAACCCTAACCCTAAACCTAACCCTAACACTAAGACTTACCATTAACCTAACCCTAACCCTAACCCTAACACTAACCCTTATCCTAACCCTAACCCTAACCATAACTCTAACCCTAACCCTTTATCTAACCCTAACACTAACCCTAAACGTAACCCTAACCCTAACACTAAACCTAACCCCTAACCCTGTATGTAAAACTAACCCTAACCCTAACCCTTACCCTAACCCTAACCCTAACCCTAATCCTTACCCTAACCCTAGCCCTAAACCTAATCCTTACCCTAACCCTAGCCCTAACCCTAACCCTTAACGTAACCCTAACCCTAAACTGAATCCTAACCCTTACCCTTACCCCAACCCTAAACCTAACTCTAATCCTAAAACTAATCCTAACCCTAAACCCTACCCTAAACTTATTCCTAACCCTTACCCTAACCCTAACCTTAACCCTAACCCTAACCCTAACCCTAACCCTAACCTAACCCTAACCCTAACCCTACCGTAACCCTTACCCTAACACTAATCCTAACCCTAAACCTTACTGTTTCCCTAAACCTAAACCTAACCCTAACCCTAACGTTAACCCTAACACTTACCCTTACCCTAACCCTAACACTAAACCTAACCCTAACCCTAACCCTAACAACTACCCTTACCCTAACCCTAACCGTTAACCTAACCCCAACCCTAACCCTAACACTAACCCTAACACTTACCCTAACCCTAACCCTAACACTAACGCTACCCTAATCCTAACCCTAACCCTAACCCTAACCCTTATCCTAACCCTAACCCTAACCCTAAGCCTAACACATACCCTTACCCTAAACCTAACCCTAACCCTAACCCTAACCGTAACCCTAAACCTAACAATAAACCCAACCCTAACCCTAAGCATACCCCTAACCCTAACCGTAACCATAAACCTAACCCTAACCATAACCCTAACCCAAACCCTAACCCTAAACCTAACCATAACTCTAACCTTTACCCTTACCCTAACCCTAACCCTAACCCTTACCCTAAACCTAACACTAACCCTAACCCTAAACCTAACCCTAATCCTAAAACTTACCCTAAGCCAAACCCTAAACCTAACACTTACACTAACCCTAACCCTAACCCTAACCCTTAATCTAACCATAACCCTAACCCTAACTCTAACCCCTAACCTTAACCTTAACCTAACCCTACCCCTAAACTTAACCCTAAACCTTACCCTTACCCTAACCCTAAACCTAACTCTAAATCTAACACTAACCCTAACCCTAAACCGTATCATAACCCTAAACCTAACCCTAACCCTAACCCTAACCCTAACAGTAACCCCAACACATACCTAACCCTAACCCTAACCCTAACCCTAACCTTAAACCTAACCCTAACCCTAACCCTAACCCTAAATCTTAAACTTACCTTATCCCTAACCCTAAACCTTACCCGAAACCTAAACCTATCCCTAACCTTAACTCTTATCCTTACCCTAACCCTAACCATAAACCTGACCCTAACCCTAACCCCTAACCCTATGCGTAACCCTTACCCTAACCCTAACCCTTACCCTAACTCTAACCCTAACCCTAATCCTAACCCTAACCCTAGCCATAACCCTAACCCTTAACCTAACCCTAACCCTAACCCTTACCCTAACCCTTACCCTTACCCTAACCCTAAACCTAACTCTAACCCTAACCCTACCCCTAACCCTAAACCTTACCCTAACCTTAATCCTAACCCTTACCCTAACCCTAACCCTAACGTTAACCATAACCTTAACCCTAACCCAACCCTAACCCTAAACATAACCTTAACCCTAAGCCTAACCCTAATCCTAACACCTAACCCTATCCCTAACCCGAACCCCTACCCTTAACCTAACCCTAACCATAACACTTACACAAAACCTAATCCTAACCCTAACCCTTAACCTCACCCTAACCCTAACGCTAACCTTAACCCCAGCCCTAATCCTAAACCTAGCCCTAACCCTAACCCTAACCCTAACCCTTACCCTAATCCTAACACTAACCCTAACACTAACACTTACCATTAACCTAACCCTAAACCTAGCCCTAACACTAACACTTTTCCTAAGCCTAACCATAATCCTAACTCTAACCCTAGCCCTTAACCTCACCCTAACACTAACCCTAACCCCTAACCCTTACTCTAACCCTAACCCTAACCCTAACCCCAACCCTAACCCTAACCCTAACCGCTAACCCTAACCCTAACCCTAACCTTAAACCTAACCCCTACCCTAACCCTAACCCTAATCCTAATGCTTACTCTAACCCTAACCCTAACCCTAACATTAACCTTTACCCGTACCCTAACCCTAAATCTAAACCTAACCCTAACCCTTACCCTTACCCTAACCCTAATTCTAACCCTAACCCTAAACCTAAAACATACATTTACCCTAAACATAACCTAACCCTTACAATAAACCTAACCCTAACCCTAAACCTTACCCTTAGCTTAAACCTAACCCTAACCCTTACCCTTACCCTAACGCTAACCCTAACCCTAACCCTAACACATACCCTTAACCTAAACCTAACCCTAACCCTAACCGTAACCCTAAACTTAACCCTAACCCTAACACTTACCCTAACCCTAACCTTAACCCTAACCCTTACCCTATCCCTAACCCTAACCCTAACACTAAACCTAACCCTAACCCTAACCCTACCGCTTACCCTAACCCTAACCCTAACCCTAACCCTTACCCTAACCCTAATCCTAACACTAACACTAACCCTAACACTTACCCTAACCCTAACCCTAACCCTAACCCTAACGCTACCCTAAACCTAACCCTAACCCTAACCCTAACCCTTATCCTCACCCTAACCCTAACCCTAACGCTAACACTTTACCTTACCCTAACCTTAACCTTAACCCTAACCGTAACCCTAAACCTAACCCTATACCTAACCTTAACCCTAAACCTAAACCTAACCCTATACCTAACCTTAACCCTAACCCTAAATCTAACCCTAAAAGTAACCCTAAACCTAACCCTAACCCTAACCCTAACCCTAACCCAAACCCTAAACCTAACCCTAACCCTAAACCTTACCTGAAACCTAACCCTATTCCTAACCCTAACTCTTATCCTTACCCTAACCCTAACCCTAAAACTAACCCTAACCCTAATGCTAACGCTAACCCTAACCCTAACCCTAACCCAACCCTAACTCTTACATTTACCCTATCCCTAACCCAAAACCTTACCTGAAACCTAACCCTATCCCTATCCTTAACTCTTATCCTTATCCTAACCCTAACCCTAAACCTGACCCTAACCCTAACCCCAAACCCTATTCGTAACCCTAAACCTAACCCTAACCCTTACCCTAACCCTAACCCTAACCCTAATCCTAACCCTAACCCTAGCCATAACCCTAACCCTTAACCTAACCCTAACCCTAACCCTTACCCTAACCCTTACCCTTACCCTAACCCTAAACCTAACTCTAACCCTAACCCTAACTCTAAAATTTACCCTAACCTGAATCCTAACCCTTACCCTAACCCTAACCCTAACCTTAACCATAACCTTAACCTTAACCCTAACCCTAACCCTAAACCTAACCCTAAACATAACCTTAACCCTAACCCTAACCCTAATCTTAACACCTAACCCTATCCCTAACCCGAACTCCTACCCTTACCCTAACCCTAACACTAACCCTACCCCTAACCCTAACACTTACCCTAAACCTAATCCTAACCCTAACCCTTACCCTCACCCTAAACCAAACGCTAACCTTCACCCCAACCCTAAACCTAAACCTAGCCCTAACCCTAACCCTAACCCTTACCCTAACCCTAACCCTAACCCTAACCCTAACCCTAAACCTAAACCTAACCCTAACACTAACACTTACCCTTAACCTAACCCTAATGCTAACCCGAACACTAACCCTTATCCTAACCCTAACCCTAACCCTAACTCTAACCCTAACCCTTAACCTAACCCTAACACTAACCCTAAACGTAACCCTAACCATAACCCTAACCCTAACCCCTAACCCTATACGTAACCCTAACCCTAACCCTAACCCTTACTCTAACCCTAACCCTAACCCTAATCCTTACCCTAACCCTAGCCCTAAACCTAATCCTTATCCTAACCCTAGCCCTAACCCTAACCCTTAACCTAACCCTAACCCTAAACTTAACCCTAACCCTTACCCTTACCCTAAACCTAAACTTAACTCTAACCCTAACCTTAACCCTAACCCTAAACCTTACCCTAACTTTAACCCTAACACTTTCCCTAACCCTAACCCTAACCTTAACCATAACCTTAACCCTAACCCTAACCCTAACCCTGACCCTAACCCTAAACCTATCCCTAAACATAACCTTAACCTTAACCCTAACCCTAACCCTAACCCTATATTTACCCTTACCCTAACCCTAACCCTAAACCTAACCCCAACCCTAACCCTAAACCTAACCCTAACCCTAACCCTAACCCTAAACTTAACCCTAACCCTAATCCTAACCCTTGCCCTTACCCTAACCCTAACCCTTAACCTAACACTAACCCTAACCCTAACAATAACCTTAACCCTAACCCTAATCCTAACCCTAAACCTAACCCTAAACCTAATCCTAAACCTAACCCTTACCCTTATCTTAACCCTAACCCTAACACTAACAGTTACCCTTACCCTAACCCCTACACTAACCCTAACCCTAACCCTAACCCTTACCCTAAACCTAACCCTAACCCTTACCATTACCCTAACCCTAACCCTAACCTTACCCTAAACCTAACTCTAACCCTAATCCTTATCCTAACCCTAACCCTAACCCTAACCTAAACCTAACCCTAAACTTAGCCCTAACCCTTTCCCTTACCCTAACCCTAAACCTAACTCTAACCCTAACTCTAACCCTAACCCTAAAACTTACCCTAACCCTATCCCTAACCCTAACCCTAACCCTAACCTTAACCCTAACCTTAACCCTAACCCTATCCCTGACCCGAAACTTTACCCTTAACCTAACCCTAAACCTAAACCTAACCCTAATCCTAACCGTAACTCTTACCCTAACCCTAACCCTAATCCTAAGCCTAAACCTTACCGTTTCCCTAACTCTAAACCTAACCCTAACCCTAACCTTAACAATAACACTTACCCTTAACCTAACCCTAACCCTAACACTAACACTAAACCTAACCCTAACCCTAACAATTACCCTTACCCTAACCCTAACCCTTAACCTAACCCTAACCCTAGCCCTAACCCTAACCCTAGCCCTAACCCTAACCCTTAACCTAAACCTAACCCTAAACTTAACCCTAACCCTTACCCTTACCCTAACCCTAAACCTAACTCTACCCTAACCCCACCCTAACCCTAAACCTTACCCTAACCTTAATCCTAACCCTTACCCTAACCCTAACATTAACCATAACCTTAACCCTAACCCTAACCCTAAACCTAACCCTAAACATAACCTTAACCCTAACCCTAACCCTAACACCTAACCCTATCCCTAAACCGAACCCCTACCCTTACCCTAACCCTAACCCTAACCATAACCCTAACACTTACCCTAAAACTAATCCTAACCCTAACTCTTACCCTCACCCTAACCCTAACGCTAACCTTAACCCCAACCCTAAACCTAAACCTAGACCTAACCCTAACCCTACCCTTACCCTAACCCTAACCCTAACCCTAACCCTAACACTAACACTTACCCTTAACCTAAACCTAACCCTAACCCTAACACTAACCCTTATCCTAACCCTAACCCTAACCCTAACCCTAACTCTAACCCTAACCCTAACCCTAACTCTAACCCTAACCCTTAATCTAACCCTAACACTAACCCTAAACGTAACCTTAACCCTAACACCTAACCCTATATGTAACCCTAAACCTAACCCTAACCCTTACCCTAACCCTAACCCTAACCCTAATCCTTACCCTAACCCTAGCCCTAATCCTAATCCTTACCCTAACCCTAGCCCTAACCCTAACCCTTAACGTAACCCTAACCCTAACCCTAACCCTAACCGTTACCCTTACCCTAACCCTAACCCTAATCCTTACCCTAACCCTAGCCCTAATCCTAATCCTTACCCTAACCCTAACCCTAACCCTAACCCTAACCCTAACCGTTACCCTTACCCTAACGCTAACCCTAACCCTAACCCTAACACATACCCTTAACCTAAACCTAATCCTAACCCTAACCGCAACCCTAAACCTAACCCTAACCTTAACCCTAACCCTAACACTTACCCTAACCCTAACATTAACCCTAAACCTTACCCTATCCCTAAGCCTAACCCTAACACTAAACCTAACCCTAAACCTAACCCTAACGCTTACCCTTACCCTAACCCTAACCCTAACCCTAACCCTAACCCTTACCCTAAACCTAACCCTAACACTAACCCTAACACTTACCCTAACCCTAACCCTAATCCCAACCCTAACGCTACCCTAAACCTAACCCTAACCCTAACCCTAAACCTTATCCTAACCCTAACCCTAACCCTAACGCTAACACATACCCTTACCCTAACCCTAACCCTAACCCTAACCGTAACCCTAAACATAACCCTATACCTAACCCTAACCCGAATCCTAAATCTAACACTAAACGTAACCCTAAACCTAACCCTAACCCTAACCCTAACCCTAACCCAAACCCTAAACCTAAACCTAACCCTAACCCTAACTCTTACCCTAACCCTAACGCTAACCTTAACCCTAACCCTAACACAACCCTATCTCTTACACTTACCCTAACCCTAACCCTAAACCTTACCCGAAACCTAACCCTATCCCTAACCCTAACTCTTATACTTACCCTAATCCTAACCCTAAACCTAACCCTAACCCTAATGCTAACCCTAACCTTAACCCTAAACCTTACCCTTACCCTAACCCTAACCCTAACCCTAACACTTACCCTTGCCCTAACCCCTACTCTAACCCTAACCCTAACCCTAATCCTTACTCTAACCCTAACCCTAACCCTAACACTAACCCTTACCCGTACCCTAACCCTAAACCTAAACCTAACCCTAACTTTAACCATAACCAGTACACTTACACTAACCCTAATCCTAACCCTAACCCTAAGCCTAAAACTTACACTTACCCTATACCTAACCCTAACCATTACACTAAACATAACCCTAACCCTAACCCTTACCCTTATCTTATCCCTAACCCTAACCTTACCCTTACCCTAACGCTAACCGTAACCCTAACCCTAACCCTAACCCAACCCTAACTCTTACCCTTACACTATCCCTAAACCTAAACCTTACCCGAAACCTAACCCTATCCCTAACCTTAACTCTTATCCTTACCCTAACCCTAACCCTAAACCTGACCCTAACCCTAACCTCTAACCCTATACGTAACCCTAACCCTAACCCTAACCCTTACCGTAACCCTAACCCTAACCCTAATCCTTACCCTAACCCTGGCCCTAACCCTAACCCTTAACCTAACCCTGACCCTAACCCTAAACCTTACCCTTACCCTAACCCTACACCTAACTCTAACCCTAACCCTAACCCTAACCCTAAACCTTACCCTAACCTTAATCCTATCCCTTACCCTAACCCTAACCCTAACCTTAACCATAACCTTAACCCTAACCCCAAACCTAACCCTAAACATAAACTTAACCCTAACACTAACCGTACTCCTAGAACCTAACCCTATCCCTAACCCGAACCCCTACCCTTCCCCTAACCCTAACCCTAACCCTAACCCTAACACTTACCCTAAACCTAATTCTAACCCTAACCCTTACCCTCACCCTAACCCAAACGCTAACCTTAACCCCAACCCTAAACCTAAACCTAGCCATAAACCTAACTCTCACCCTTACCCTAACCCTAACCCTAACCTTAACCCTAACCCTAAACCTAACCCTAACACTAACACTTACCCTTAACCTAATCCTAACCCTGACCCGAACACTAACCCTTATCCTAACCCTAACCGTAACCCTAACCCCTAACCCTATACGTAACCCTAATCCTAACCCTAACCCTTACTCTAACCCTAACCCTAACCCTAATCCTTACCCTAACCCTAGCCCTAACCCTAATCCTTACCCTAACCCTAGCCCTAACCCTAACCCTTAACCTAAACCTAACCCTAAACTTAACCCTAACCCTTACCCTTACCCTAACCCTAAACCTAACTCTAACCCTAACCTTAACCCTAACCCTAAACCTTACCCTAACTTTAATCCTAACACTTACCCTAACCCTAACCCTAACCTTAACCATAACCTTAACCCTAACCATAACCCTAACCCTACCCCTAAACCTAACCCTAAACATAACCTTAACCTTAACCCTAACCCTAACCCTAACCCTAAACTTTACCCTTACCCTAACCCTAACCCTAAACCTAACTCCAACCCTAACCCTAACCCTAACCCTAACCCTAAACTTAACCCTAACCCTAATCCTAACCCTTGCCCTTACCCTAACCCTAACCCTAAACCTAACACTAACCCTAACCCTAAACCTAACCTTAACGCTAACCCTTACCCTTACCCTAAACCTAACCCTAAACCTAATCCTAACCCTAACCCTTACCCTTATCCTAACCCTAACCCTAACACTAACAGTTACCCTTACCCTAACCCCTACACTAACCCTAACCCTAACCCTAACCCCTACCCTAAACCTAACCCTAACCCTTACCCTTACCCTAACCCTAACCTTAAACCTAACGCTAAAACCTTAACCTTACCCTAAACCTAACCCTTACCCCTAACCCTAACCGTAACCCTAACCCTAACCCTAACCCTTACCCTAAACCTAACTCTAACCCTAATCCTTACCCTAACCCTAACCCTAACCCTAACCTAACCCTAACCCTAAACTTACCCCTAATCCTTACCCTTACCCTAACCCTAATCCTAACTCTAACCCTAACCTCTAACCCTAACCCTAAAACTTACCCTAACCCTATACCTAACCCTTACCCTAACCCTAACCTTAACCCTAAACTTAACCCGAACCCTATCCCAGACCCGAACCTTTACCCTTAACCTAACCCTAAACCTAACCCTAACCCTAACCCTAACCCTTACCCTAAACCTAACCCTAACCCTAACCCTAACCCTTACCCTAACCCTAACCCTTAACCTAACCCTAACCCTAACACTAACCCTAACACTTACCCTAAACCTAAAGCTAACCCTAACCCTAATCCTTACCCTAACCCTAGCCCTAACCCTAACCCTTAACCTAAACCTAACCCTAAACTTAACCCTAACCCTTACTTTTACCCTAACCCTAAACCTAACTCTAACCCTAACCCCACCCTAACCCTAAATCTTACCCTAACCTTAATCCTAACCCTTACCCTAACCTTAACCTTAACCATAAACTTAACCCTAACCCTAACCCTAACCCTAAACCTAACCCTAAACATAACCTTACCTAACCCTAACCCTAATCCTAACACCTAACCCTATCCCTAAACCGAACCCCTACCCTTACCCTAAACCTAACCCTAACCCTAACCCCAACCCTCAACCTAAACCTAGCCCTAACCCTAACCCTAACCCTAACCCTTAACCTAACCCTAACCCTAAACCTAAAACTAACACTAACACTTACCATTAACATAACCCTAACCCTAACCCTAACACTAACCCTTATCCTAACACTAACCCTAACCATAACTCTAACCCTAACCCTTAATCTAACCCTAACACTAACCCTAAACGTAACCCTAATCCTAACACTAAACCTAACCCCTAACTCTATATGTAAACCTAACCCTAACCCTAACCCTTACCCTAACCCTAACCCTAACCCTAATCCTTACCCTAACCTTAGCCCTAAACCTAATCCTTACCCTAACCCTAGCCCTAACCCTAACCCTTAACGTAACCCTAACCCTAAACTGAATCCTAACCCTTACCCTTACCCCAACCCTAAACCTAACTCTAACCCTAAAACTAACCCTAACCCTAAACCTTACCCTAAACTTAATCCTAACCCTTACCCTAACCCTAACCCTAACCCTAACCTTAACCATAACCCTAACCCTAACCCTAACCCTAACCCTAACTCTAACCCTAACCCTTAATCTAACCCTAACACTAACCCTAAACGTAACCTTAACCCTAACACCTAACCCTATACTTAACCCTAACCCTAACCCTAACCCTTACCCTAACCCTAACCCTAACCCTAATCCTTACCCTAACCCTAGCCCTAAACCTAATCCTTACCCTAACCCTAGCCCTAACCCTAACCCTTAACGTAACCCTAACCCTAAATTTAACACTAACCCTTACCCTTAACCTAACCCTAAACCTAAATCTAACCTTAAATTAACCCTAACCCTAAACCTTACACTAACCTTAACCATAACCATAACCCAAACCCTAACCCTAACCCTAAATCTAACCCCAACCCTAACCCTAACCCTAACCCTAACCCTAAACTTAACCCTAACCCTAATCCCAACCCTTGCCCTTACCCTAACCCTAACCCTAACCCTAACCCCAACCCTAACCCTAACCCTAACCCTAACCCTAAACTTAACCCTAACCCTAATCCTAACCCTTGCCCTTACCCTAACCCTAACCCTAAACCTAACACTAACCCTAACCCTAACCCTAACCATAACCCTTACCCTTATCCTAACCCTAACCCTAACACTAACACTTACCCTTACCCTAACCCCTACACTAACCCCAACCCTAACCCTTACCCTAAACCTAACCCTAACCCTTACCCTTACAATAACCGTAAATCTAAACCTAACCCTAAAACTAACCCTAACCCTTACCCTTACCCTAACCCTAACCCTAAACCTAACGCTAAACCTTGACCTTACCCTAAACTTAACCCTAACCCTTACCCTAAACCTAACCCTAACCCTAACCCTAACCCTTAATCCTAACCCTAATCCTAACACTTACCCGTACCCAAACGCTAACCCTAACAATAACCCTAACCCTAACTCAACCCTACCTCTTACCCTTACCCTAACCATAACCCTAAACCTAACCTGAACCCTAACCCTATTCCTAACCCTAACATTTATCTTTACCCTAATCCTAACCCTAAACCTAAACCTAACCCTTACCCTAACCCTAAACCTAACTCTAACCCTAACTCTAACCCTAACCCTAAAACTTACCCTAACCCTATCCCTAAACCTTACCATAACCCTAACCTTAACCCTAAACTTAACCCTAACCCTATCCCTGACCCGAACCTTTACCCTTAACCTAACCTTAACCCTAAACCTAACCATAACCCTAACCCTAACCGTAACCCTTACCCTAACCCTAATCCTAACCCTAAACCTTACCGTTTCCCTAAACCTAAACCTAACCCTAACCCTAACCTTAACCCTAATACTTACCCTTACCCTAACCCTAACCCTAACCCTAACCCTAACACTAAACCTAACCCTAACCCTAACCCTAACAACTACCGTTACCCTAACCCTAACCGTTAACCTAATCCTAACCCTAACACTAACCCTAACACTTACCCTAACCCTAACCCTAACGCTTCCCTAATCCTAACCCTAACCCTAACCCTAAACTTTATCCTAACCCTAACCCTAACCCTAACCCTAACACATACCCTTACCCTAACCCTAACCCTAACCCTAAGCGTAACCCTTAACCTAACAATAAACCTAACCCTAACCCTAAGCCTAACCCTAACCCTAACCGTAACCCTAAACCTAAACCTAACCCTAACCCTTAATCTAACCCTAACCCTAACACTTACCCTAAGCCAAACCATAATCCTAACCCTTACACTAACCCTACCCCTAACCCTAACACTTAACCTAACCCTAAACCTTACCCTTACCCTAACCTTAAACCGAACTCTAACTCTAACACTAACCCTAACCCTAAACCTTATCATAACCCTAAACCTAACCCTAACTCTAACCTTAACCCTAACAGTAACCCCAACACATACCTAACACCAACCCTAACCCTAACCCTAACCCTAACTCAAACCTAACCCGAACCCTAATCCAATCCCTAACCCTAAACCTAATCCTTACCCTAACCCTAACCCTAAACCTAACCCTTACCCTAACTCCTATCCTAACCCTAACCCTAACCCTAATCCTTACTCTAACCCAAACCCTAACCCTAACACTAACCCTTACCCGTACCCTAACCCAAAACCTAAACCTAACCCGTACCCTAACCCGTACCCTAACCCGTACCCTTACACTAACCCTAATCTTAATCCTAACCCTAAACCTAAAACTTACACTTACCCTAAACCTAACCCTAACGCTTACACTAAACATAACCCTAACCCTAACCCTTACCCTTACCTTATCCCTAACCCTAACCCTTACCCATACCCTAAACCTAACTCTAACCCTAACTCTAACCCTAACCCTAAAACTTACCCTAAACCTATCCCTAACACTTACCCTAACCCTAACCTTAACCCTAAACTTAACCCTAACCCTATCCCTGACCCGAACCTTTACCCTTAACCTAACCTTAACCCTAAACCTAACCCTAACCCTAACCCTAAACGTAACCATTACTATAACCCTAATCCTAAACCTAAACCTTACCGTTTCCCTAACCCTAAACCTAACCCTAACCCTAACCTTAACCCTAACACTTACCCTTACCCTAACCCTAACCCTAACCCTGACACTAAACCTAACCCTAACCCTAACCATAACAACTACCCTTACCCTAACCCTAACCGTTAACCTAACCCTAACCCTAAACCTAACACTAACCCTAACACTTACCCTAACCCTAACCCTAACGCTACCCTAATCCTAACACTAACCCTAACCCTAAACCTTAACCTAACCCTAAACCTTACCCTTACCCTAACCCTAAACCTAACTCTAACTCTAACACTAACCCTAACCCTAAATCTTATCATAACCCTAACCCTAACCCTAACCCTAACCCTAACCCTAACCCTAAGCCTAACCCTAACTCAAACCTAACCCGAACCCTAATCCAATCCCTAACCCTAAACCTAATCCTTACCCTAACCATAACCCTAAACCTAACCCTTACCCTAACCCCTATCCTAACCCTAACCCTAACCCTAATCCTTACTCTAACCCTAACCCTAACCCTAACACTAACCCTTACCTGTACCCTAACTCTAACCCTAACCCTAACCCGTACCCTAACCCGTACCCTTACACTAACCGTAATCTTAATCCTAACCCCAAACCTAAAACTTACACTTACCCTAAACCTAACCCTAACCCTTACACTAAACATAACCCTAACCCTAACCCTTACCCTTACCTTATCCCTAACCCTAACCCTTACCCATACCCTAAGGCTAACCCTAACCCTAACCCTAACCCTAACCCTAACCCAACCCTTACCCTTACCATTACACTAACCCTAACCCTAAACCTTACCCGAAACCTAACCCTATCCCTATCTTTAACTCTTACCCTTACCCTAACCCTAACCCTTAATCTGACCCTAACCCTAACCCTAACCCTAAACGTAACCCTAACCCTAAACCGAACCCTATCCCTTACCCTTACCCTAACCCTAAACCTAACTCTAACCCTAACCCTAACCCTAACACTAAACCTTACCCTAACCTTAACCTAACCCTTACCCTAACCCTAAACCTAATCTTAACCATAACCTTAACCCTAACCCTAACCCAAACCTTAACCTTTACCCTTACCCTAACCCTAAACCTAAACCTAACCCTAACCCTGAACCTAACCCTAACCCTAACGCGAACAATTACCCTAACCGAAACCCTAATCCTAACCCTAACCCTTGCCCTTACCCTAACCCTAACTCTAACCCTAAATCTAACCCTAACCCTAGCCTTAACCCAAACCCTAACCCTAAACCTAACCCTAACCCTAACCCTAAACCTTGCCCGTACCCTAACCCTTACGCTAACCCTAACCCTAAACCGAACCCTAACCCTAACACTTACCCTAAAACTAACCCTAACACTAACCCTTACACTAACCCTAACCCTAACCCTAACCATTACCCTAACACTAACCCTAACCCTAAACCCTAACCTTAACCCTTAACCTATGCTAACCCTAAACTTAACCCTTACCATTACCCTTACTCTAACCCTAAACCTAACTCTAACCCTAACACTAACCCTCACCTTAAACCTTACCGTAACTCTAACGATAACACGTACCCTAACCCTAACCATAACCCTAAACATAACCTTAACCCTAACCCTAATCCTAACCCTAAACTTTACCCTTACCCTAACCCTAACGCTAAACCTAACCCTAACCCTAAACCTAACCCTAACCCTTACCCTAAACCTAACCCTAACCCTTACCCTTACCCTAACCCTAACCCTAATC
Source organism: Megascapheus bottae (assembly GCA_024803745.1). Taxonomy (NCBI): domain Eukaryota; kingdom Metazoa; phylum Chordata; class Mammalia; order Rodentia; family Geomyidae; genus Megascapheus; species Megascapheus bottae. Next base: position 266,687 of record JANJXV010000479.1, read on the forward strand.
CTAATGCTAAACCTTACCCTAACCCTAAACCTAACCCAAACCCTTACCCTAAAATTAACCCTAACCCTAACCCTAACCCTTACCTTAATCCTACCCCTAACCCTAACTCTTACCGTACCCAAACGCTAACCCTAACCCTAACCCTCACCCTAACCCAAACCTAACTCTTACCCTTACCCTAACCCTAACCCTAAATCTAACCTGAACCCTAAACCTATCCCTAACCCTAACATTTATCTTTACCCTAATCCTAACACTAAACCTAACACTAACCCTTACCCCTAACCCTAACCCTAACCCCTAACCCTAACCTTAACCTAACCCTAACCCTAAACTTAACCCTAAACCTTACCCTTACCATAACCCTAAACCTAACTCTATCTCTAACAATAACCGTAACCCTAAACCTTACCATAACCCTAAACCTAACCCTAACCCTAACCCTAACCCTACCAGTAACCCCAACACATACCTATCCCTAACCCTAACCCTAATCCTTACCCTAAAGCTAACCCTAAACCTAACCCTTACCCTAACCCTAAACCTAACCCTAACACTTACCCTAAACCAAACGATAAACCTAACCCTAACCCTAACCCAAACCTAACCCGAACCCTAATCCTATCCCTAACCCTACCCCTAATCCTTACCCTAACCCTAACTCTAAACCTACCCTAACCCTAAAGCTAAATCTAACCCTAACCCTAAACCATACCTAACCCGAACCCTAATCCTATCCCTAACCCTAACCCTAATCCTTACCCTAACCCTAAACCTAAACCTAACCCTAACCCTAAACCTAAACCTAACCATAAACCTAACCCTTAAACTTACCCTAACCCTAACCGTATACCTAACCTTAATCCGTACACTTACCCTCACAATAACCCTAACATTAACCCTAACCCTAACCCTAACCTTAAACCTAACCCTTATCCTTACCCTAACCATAACCCTAACCCTAACCCTAAACCTAACCATAACTCTAACCATTACCCTAACCCTAACCCTAACTCTAACCCTAACCATTAACCTAAACCTAACCTTAACCCTAACCCTAACCCTAACCCTTACCCTAACCCTATCCCTAACCTTAACCCTAACCCTAACCCAACCCTAAATCTAACCCTTACCCAAACCCTAACCCTAAACCTAACCCTAACGCTAACACTTACCCTTACGCTAACCCTAACCCTAACCCTTATCCTAACCCTAACCGTAACCCTAACACTTATCCTAAACCAAACCCTAACCCTAACCCTTACACTAACCCAAAACCTAACCCTAACGCTTACCCTAACCCTATCCATAACCCTAATTCTAACCCTAATCCCAAACCTTAACCCTTAACCTAACACTAACCCTAAACTTAACCCTAACCCTAACCCTTACCCTAACCCTTACCCTTACACTAACCCTAACCCTAACCCTTACCCTAAACCTAACCCTAAACATAACCCTAACCCTAACCCTACCTTAACTATAACCCTAATCCTTACCCTTACCCAAATGCTAACCCTAACCCTAACCCTAACCCTAACCCTAACACATACCCTTATCCTAAACCTACCCTAACCCTTACCGTAACCCTAAACCTAACCCTAACCCTAACACTAACCCTTACCCTAACCCTAAGCCTTACCCTAAGCCTAACCCTAACCCTTACCCTTACCCTAACCCTAACCCTAACTATACCCCAACCATAAACCTAAACCTAACCCTAACGCTAATCCTTACCCTTACCCTAACCCTAAACCTAAACCTAACCCTAACCCTTACCCTAACCCTAACCCTAATCCTAACCCTAACCCTTATACTTACCCTAAACCTAACCCTAAACCTAACCCTAACCCTAAGCTTAACCCTAAACCTTACCCTTACCCTAAACCTAACCCTAGCCCTAAACCTAAACCCAACCCTAAACATAACCCTTAACCTTACCCTAACTCTAACCATATACCTAACCCTAATCCGTACACTTACCCTCACCCTAACCCTAACATTAACCCTAACACTAACCCTCACCCTACCCTTAACCCTAACCCTTATCCTTACCCTAACAATAACCCTAACCCTAACCCTAAACCTAACCCTAACCCTAAAACTAACCCTTACCCTAACGCTAACCTAAACCTAACCGTAACACTTACCCTTACCCTAACCCTAACCCTAACTCTAACCCTAAGCATTACCCTAACCCTAAGCTTAACCCTAACCCTAACCCTTATCCTTATCCTAACCCTAACCATAGCCTTAACGCTAACCCTAACCCAACCCTAACTCTTACCCTTACACTAACGCTAACCCTAAACCTAACCGAACCATAATCCTATCCCTAACCCTATTTCTTATCCTTACCCTAACACTTACCTTAAACCTAACCCTAACATTAACTCCTAACCCTAACCGTAACCCTAAACCTAACCGTAACCCTTACCCTAACCCTAACCCTAACACTAATCCTTACCCTAACACTAACCCTAAACCTTACCCTTTCCCTAACCCTAACCGTAACCTAAACCTAACACTAACCCTAACCCTAACCCTAACACTAACCCTAGCCTAACCTTAACGCTAACACTTACCCTTACCCTAACCCTAACCTAACCTTTATTCTAACCCTAACCCTAACCCTAACCCTAACACATACCCTTACCCTAACCCTAACTCTAACCCTAACCGTAACCCTAAACTTAACAAAACCAAGCCTAACCCTAACCGTAACCCTTACCCTAAACCTAACCTTAACCCCAACACTAAACCTAACCCTAACCCTAACCCTTACGCTAACCCTAATCGTAATCCTGACCCTAAAACTTACCCTTACCCTTACCCTAACCCTAACCCTAACCCTGAACCTAACCCTAACCCTAACCTTAACCCTAACCCTTACCCTTACCCTAACCCTAAACCTAACCCTAAACCTAAAGCTAACCCTAAACTTAACCCTAACTCTTATCCTTACCATAACCCTAACCCTAAACCTAACCCTAACCCTTACCCTCACCCTAACCCTAAACTGAAACCTAACCCTAACCCTAACCCTAACCTTAAACCTAAACCTTACCCTTACCTTAACCCTAATCCTAACCCTAACCCTAAACCTAACCCTTACCCTTACCCTTACCATAACCCTAAACCTACCCCTAACCTTAACCCTAACCTTAACCCTAACCCTTTCCCTACCCTATCCCTAACCCTAAATCTAAAGCTAACCCTAAACCTAACCCCTAACCCTAACACTAAACCTTAGGTAACACTAATCCTAACCCTAACCCTAACCTTAATCCTTAACCTAACCCTAACCCTAACTC
>JANJXV010000479.1:275000-280000 GCA_024803745.1 Megascapheus bottae
CTTACCTTAACCCTAACCAGAACCCTAACCCTAACCCTAACGCTAACACATACCCTTAACTTAAAACTAATCCTAACCCTAACCGTAACCTTAAACCTAACCCTAACCTTAACCCTAACCCTAACACTTACCCTAACCCAAACCTTAACGCCAACACTAAACCTAACCCTAACCCTAATCCTAACCCGTACCCTTACCCTAACCCTAACACTAACTTTAACCCTAACCCTTACCCTTACCCTAACCCTAAAACTAGCGCTAACCCTAACCCTAACTCTAACCCTAAACCTAACCCGAACCCTAACCCTAACAATTAACCTAACCCAAAACCTAACCTTAAACATAACCTTAACCCTAACCCTAAACCTAACCCGAAACTTTACCCTAACCCTAACACTAACCCTTACCCTAACCCTAACACTTACCCTAACACTAACCCTGATCCTAACCCTTACCCTTACCCTAACCCTAACCGTAAACCTAACACTAAACCTAACCCTAACCCTAACCCTAACCCTAACCCTTACCCTAACCCTAACCCTAACCCTAACCCTTACCCTAACCCTAACCCTACCACTAACCCTAACACTTACCCTAACCCTAACCCTAACCCTAACCCTAACGCTACCCTAAACCTAAACCTAACCCTAACCCTAACCCTTATCCTGACCCTAACCCTAACCCTAACCTTAACCCTAACAAATACCCTTACACTAACCCTAACCCTAACCGTAACCCTAAACCTAACCCTAAACCTAACCCTAACCCTAACCCTAAATCTAACCCTAACCGTAACCCTAACCCTAACCCTAACCCTAATCCATACCCTAACCCTAACCCTAACCCTTACCCTAACCCTAACGTTAACCCTAACATTTACCTTAAACCAAACCCTAACCCTAACCCTTACACTAACCCTAAACCTAACCCTAACCCTTACCCTAACACTAAACCTAACCCTAACTCTAACCCTAACCCCTAATTTAACCCTTACCTAACCCTAACCCTAAACCTTACCGTAACCTTAACCCTAACACTTACACTAACCCTAACCATAACCCTAACCATAACCTTAAGCCTAACCCTAACCCTAACTTTACCCTTACCCTAAACCTAAACCTAACCCTAACCTTAACCCTAACCCTTACCCTAACCCTAGCCCTAACCCTTTCCCTTACATAACCCTAAACCTAACTCTCAACCTAACCCTAACCCTAACCCTTACCCTAAACCTAACCTTAACCCTTACCCTTACGCTAACCCTAAACCTAAACCTAACCCTAAACCTAACCCTAACCCTTACCCTTACCCTAACCCTAATCCTAATCCTAACGCTAAACCTTACCTTTACCCTATACCAAACCAAAACTCTTACCCTAAACCTAACCCTATCCATAACCCTAACCCTTACCTTAACCCTAACCCTAACCCTAAAACTTACCCGTACCCAAACTCTAACCCTAACCCTAACCCTAACCCAACCCTAACTCTTATCCTTACCCTAACCCTAACCCTTACCCTAAACCTAACCCTAACCCAAATCCTTACCCTAACCCTAACATTAAACATAACCTAACCCTAACCCTAAACTTAAACCTAACCCTTAACCTAAACTTAAAACTAACTCTAACCCTAACCCTAACCCTAACCCAAAACTTACCCTAACCTTAACCCAAACCCTTACCCTAACCCTACCCTAACCTTAACCGTAACCTTAACCCTAACCCTATCCCTGACCCGAATCTTTACCCTTAACCTAACCCTAACCCTAAACCTAACCCTAACCCTAAACCAAACCATAACCGTTACCCTAAACCTAACCCTAATCCTAATCCTAACCCTTAATGTTTCCCTAACCCTAACCCTAACACTAAACCTAACCCCAACCCTAACCTTAACCCTAACACGTACCCTTACCCTAACCCTAACACTAAACCTAACCCTAACCCTAACCCTTACCCTTACCCTAACCCTAACCCTAACCCTAACCCTTATCCTGACCCTAACCCTAACCCTAACCCTAACCCTAACAAATACCCTTACACTAACCCTAACCCTAACCATAACCCTAAACCTAACCCTAAACCTAACCCTAACCCTAACCCTAAATCTAACCCTAACCGTAACCCTAACCCTAACCCTAACCCTAATCCTTACCCTAACCCTAACCATCACCCTTACCCTAACCCTAACACTTACCTTAAACCAAACCCTAACCCTAACCCTAACCCTAACCCTAACCCTTACCCTTACCCTAACACTTACCCTAACCCTAACCCTAACCATAACGCTACCCTAATCCTAACCCTTACCCTAACCCTAACCCTTATCCTAACCCTAAACCTAACACTAACCCTAAATCTAACCCTAACCCTAACCCTAACCGTAACCCTAAACCTAACCCTAAGCTAACCCTAACCCAAACCTAACCCGAACCCTAATCCTATCCCTAACCCTAACCCTAATCCTTACCCTAACCCTAACCGTAAACCTAAACCTTACCCTAACCCTAACCCTAACCCTAACCCTAACACTTACCCTAAACCAAACCCTAACCCTAACCCTTACACTAACCCTAAACCTAACCCTAACGCTTACTCTAACCCTAACCCTAACCCTAAATCTAACCCTAACCCCTAACCTTAACCCTTAACCTATCCCTAAACCTAAACTTAACCTTAACCCTAACCCTTACCCTAACCCTAAAGCTAACTCTAACCCTACCACTAACCCTAAACCTAAATCTTACCGTAACTCTAACCCTAACACTTACACTAACCCTAACCATAACCCTAACCATAACCTTAACCCTAACCCTAATCCTAACCTTTACCCTTACCCTAACCCTAACCCTAACCCTAACCCTAAACTTAACCCTAACCCTAAAACTAACCCTTGCCCTTACCCTAACACTAAACCTAAACCTAACCCTAACACTAACCCTAACCCTAAACCTCACCCTAACCCTAACCCTTACCCTTACCCTAAACCTAACCCTAAACCTAACACTAAACCTAACCCTAACCCCTAAACCTAACCCTAACCCTAACCCTAACCCTAACCCTTACCTTATCCTAACCCTAACCCTAACCCTAACACTTACCCTTATCCTTAACCCTACTCTAACCCTAACCCTAACCCTTACCCTAACCCTAACCCTAACCCTTTCACTTAAATAACCCTAAACCTAAACCTCACCCTAACCCTAACCCTAACCCTTAGTCTTACCCTAACCCTAACCCTAAACCTAAACCTTACCCTTACTCTAAACCTAACCCTAACCCTTTCCCTAAACCTAACCCTAACCCTAACCCTTACCTTAAACCCTAACCCTAATCCTTACCCTTACCCAAATGCTAACCCTAACCCTAACCCTAACCCTAACCCTAAAACATACCCTTACCCTAAACCTAACCCTAACCCATACACTAACCCTAAACCTAAACCTAACCCTAACACTAACCCTTACCCTAACCCTAACCCTTACCCTAAGCCTAACCCTAACCCTTACCCTTACCCTAACCCTAACCATAACCCTCACCCTAACCCTAACCTTAACCCCAACCCTAAACCTAACCCTAACCCTAACCTTAACCCTAACCCTTACCCTTACACTAAACCTAAACCTAACCCTAAACCTAACCCTAACCTTAACCCTAACTCTTATCCTTACCCTAACCCTAACACTAAACCTAATCCTAACCCTTACCTTCACCCGAACCCTAAACTTAAACCTAACCCTATACCTAACCCTAATCCTAACTCTAAACCTTATACTTCCCTACACAGAACCCTAACCCTAAACCTAACCCTTACCCTTACCCTCACCCTAATCCTAAACCTAACTCTAACCCTAACCCTAACCCTAACCCTAACCTTAACCCTAACCCTAACCCTAACCCTAACCCTTAACCTTCCCCTATCCCTAAACCTAAATCTAACCCTAAACCTAAACCTAACACCTAATCCTAATCCTAACCAGAAACCTTACCCTTAAACTAACCCTAACCCTAATCCTAAACTTACCCTAAACCTAACCTTACCCTAAACCTCAACCTTACCATTACCCTAACCCTAACCCTAACCTTAATCCCCAACCCTAAACCAAACCCTAGCCCTAACCCTAACCCTAACCCTAAAACTAACATTAACACTTACCCTTACCCTAACCCTTACCCTAACCCTAACACTAACCCTTATCTTAACCCTAAACCCAACCCTAACTCTAACCCTAACCCTTAACTTAACCCTAACACTAACCCTAACCCCTAAGCCTAACCCTTACCCTAACCCTAACCCTAACCCCTAACCCTAACCCTAACCGCTAACCCTAACCTTAACCCTAACCATAACCCTAAACCTTACCCGTACCCTAACCCTAACCCTAACACTTACCCTTACCCTAACACCTACCCTAAACCTAACCTTAACCCTAATCCTTACTCTAACCCTAACACTAACCGTAACACTAACCCTTACCCGTACCCTAATCCTAAACCTAACCCTAACCCTAACCCTTACCCTTACCCTAACCCGAATCCTAACCCTAACCCTAAACCTAAAACTTACACTTAACCTAAACCTAACCCTAACCCTTTCCCTAAACCTAGCCCTAAACCTAACCCTTACCCTTACCTTAATCCTAACCCTAACCCTAACCCTTACCCTAACCCAAACCCTAACCTTAAACATAACCTTATCCCTAACCCTAACCCTAACCCGAACCTTTACCCTTACTCTAACACTAAACCTAAACCTAACCCTAACTCTAACCCTAACCATTACCCTAACCCTAACCCTAATCCTAACCCTAAACCTTACCCTTACCCTAACGCTAACCCTAACCCTAAACCTAACCCTAACCCTAACCCTAACCCTAACCCTTACCCTTACCTTAACCCTAACCCTAACAGTTACACTTACCCTAACGCTAATCCTAACCCTAACCCTAACACATATCCTCAACCTAAACCTAACCCTAACCCTAACCGTAACCCTAA
>JANJXV010000479.1:282500-302500 GCA_024803745.1 Megascapheus bottae
TAACCCTAACTCTTACCGTAACCCTAAACCTAACCCTAACCCTAACACTAACCCTAACCCTAACCCTTACACTAAACTTAACTCTAACCCTAAACCTAGCCCTTACCCTAACCCTAACCTCAACCCTAAACCTAACCCAACCCTAACTCTCACCCTTCCCCTAACCCTAACCCTAAACCTAACAATAACCCTAATCCTATCCCTAACCCTAACTCTTATCCTTAGCCTAACCCTAACGTTAAACCTAACCCTAAACATAAACCCTAACCCTAACCGTAACCCTAACCCTAAACCTAACCCTTACCCTACCCCTAACCCTAACACTAATCCTTACCCTAACACTAACCCTAAACCTTACCCTTTCCCTAACCCGAACCCTAAACCTAACCTAACCCTAACCCTAACCCTTAACCTAACCCTAACCCTAACTCTAACCCTAACACATACCCTTACTCTAACCATAATTCTAACCCTAACCGTAACCCTAAACCTAACAGTAAACCAACCCTATCCCTCACCGTCACCCTTATCCTAACCCTAAACTTAACCCCAACTCTAAAACTAACCCTAACCCTAACCCTTACACTAAACCTAACCCTAATCCTGACCCTAAAACATACCTTCACCCTAACCCTAACCTAAACCCTAACCCTAATCCTTAACCTAACCCTGACCCTAACCCTAACCCTTACCCTTTCCCTACCCAGAACCCTAACCCTAAACCTAACCCTTACCCTTACCGTCACCCTAAGCCTAAACCTAGACTTAACCCTAACCCTAACCCTAACCTTACCCCTAACCCTAACCCTAACCCTTACCCTAACCCTAACCCTAACCCTTATCGTAACCCTAACCCTAACCCTAACCATAACACACACCCTTACCCTAACCTTAACCCTAACCCTTACCCTAACCCTAACCTCAACCCCAACACTAAACCTAACCCTAACCCTACCCTTACGCTAACCCTAACCCTAATCCTGACCTTAAACTTTACCCTTACCCTAACCCTAACCCTAACCCTAATCCTTACCCTAACCCTGATCCTAACCCTAAGCCTTACCCTTTCCCAACCCAGAACCCTAACCCTAAACCTAACCCTTACCCTTACCCTCAACCTAAGCCTAAACCTAGCCTTAACCCTAACCCTAACCCTAACCTTACCCCTAACCCTAACCCTAACCCTAACCCTTACCCTCACCCTAGCCCTAACCCTAAACCTAACCCTAAACCTAACCCTAATACTAACACCTAACCCTATCCCGAACCCCTACCCTTTCCCTAACCCTAACCCTAACCCTAACACTTACCCAAAACCTAATCCTAACCCTAACCCTTAACCTCACCCTAACCCTAACGCTAACCTTAACCCCAACCATAAACCTAAACCTATCCCTAACCCTAACCCTAACCCTTACCCTAACCCTAACCCTAACCCTAACACTAACACTAACACTTACCCTTAACCTAACTCTAACCCTAACCCTAACAATAACCCTTTTCCTAACCCTAACCCTAACCCTAACTCTAACCGTAACCCTTAACTTAACCCTAACTCTAAACCTAACCTCTAACCCTTACTCTAACCCTAACCCTAACCGTAACCCCTAAACCTAACCCTAACCCTAACCGCTAACCCTAACCCTAACCCTAACCCTAACCCCTACCCTAACCCTAACCCTAATCCTAATCCTTACTCTAACCCTAACCCTAACCCTAACATTAACCCTTACCCGTACCCTAACCCTAAACCTAACCCTAACCCTAACCCTTACCCGTACCCTAACCCTAAACCTAACCCTAACCCTAACCCTTACCCTTACCCTAACCCTAATTCTAACCCTAAACCTAAACCTAAAACTTACACTTACCATAAACATAACCTAACCCTTACACTAAACCTAACCCTAACCCTAACCCTTACCCTTACCTTAAACCAAAACCTAACCATTACCCTTACCCTAACGCTAAACCTAACCCTAACCCTAACACATACCCTTAACCTAAACCTAACCCTAACCCTAACCGTAACCCTAAACCTAACCCTAACATTAACCCTAACCCTAACACTTACCCTAACCCTAACCTTAACCCTAACCGTAAACATAACCCTAACACTAACACTTACCCTTAACCTAACCCTAACCCTAACCCTAACCCTAACCCTAAGTCTAACCCTAACACTTAACCTAACCCTAACACTAACCCTAAACGTAACCCTAACCCTAACCCTAACCCTAACCCCTCACCCTATACGTAACCCTAACCCTAACCCTAACCCTTACTCTAACCCTAACCCTAACCCTAATCCTTACCCTAACCCTAGCCCTAGCCCTAATCCTTACCCTAACCCTAACCCTAACCCTAACCCTAAACCTAACCCTCAGCCTAAACCTAACCCTTACCCTAACCCAAACCCTAACCTTAAACATAACCTTATCCCTAACCCTAACCCCAACCCGAAACTTTACCCTTACCCTAACACTAACCCTAAACCTAACCCTAACTCTAACCCTAACCATTACCCTAACCCTAACCCTAATCCTAACCCTAAACCTTACCCTTACCCTAACCCTAACCCTAACCCTAAACCTAAACCTAACCCTAACCCTAACCCTTACCCTTACCTTAACCCTAACCCTAACAGTTACACTTACCCTAACGCTAATCCTAACACTAACCCTAACATATATCCTCAACCTAAACCTAACCCTAACCCTAACCGTAACCCTAAACCTAACCCTAACCTTAACCCTAACCCTAACACTTACCCTAACCCTAACCTTAACCCCAACACTAAAACTAACCCTAACCCTAACCCTAAACCTTACCCTTACCCTAACCCGAACCCTAACCCTTACCCTTACCCTAACCCTAAACCTAAATCTAACCCTAACACTAACTCTAACCCTAAACCTAACCCTAACCCTAAACCTAACCCTTACCCTAACCCAAACCCTAACCTTAAACATAACCTTAACCCTAACCCTAACCCTAATCCGAACCTTTACCCTTACCCTAACACTAACCCTAAACCTAACCCTAACTCTAACCCTAACCATTACCCTAACCCTAACCCTAATCCTAACCCTAAACCTTACCCTTACCCTAACCCTAACCCTAAACCTAAACCTATCCCTAACCCTAACCCTAAACTTAACCCTAACCCTTACCCTATCCCTAACCCTAACCCTATCACTAAACCTAACCCTAACCCTAACCCTAACCCTTACCCTAACCCTAACCCTAACCCTAAGCTTAACACTAACCCTAACACTTACCCTAACCCTAACCCTAACCCTAACCCTAACGCTACCCTAAATCTAACCCTAACCCTAACCCTAACCCTTATCCTAACTCTAACCCTAACCCTAACCCTAACACATACTCTTACCCAACCCCTAACCCTAACTCTTACCGTAACCCTAAACCTAACCCTAACCCTAACACTAACCCTAACCCTAACCCTTACACTAAACCTAACTCTAACCCTAAACCTTGCCCTTACCCTAACCCTAACCTTAACCCTAACCCTAACCCAACCCTAACTCTCACCCTTCCCCTAACCCTAACCCTAAACCTAACAATAACCCTAATCCTATCCCTAACCCTAACTCTTATCCTTAGCCTAACCCTAACGTTAAACCTAACCCTAACCATAACCCCTAACCCTAACCGTAACCCTAACCCTAACCCTAACCCTTACCCTACCCCTAACCCTAACACTAATCCTTACCCTAACACTAACCCTAAACCTTACCCTTTCCCTAACCCTAACCCGAACCCTAACCTACCCCTAAACCTAACCCTAACCCTAACCCTAACCCTAACCCTAGCCTAACCCTAACGCTAACACTTACCCTTACCCTGACCCTAACCCTAACCTTAACCCTTAACCTAACCCTAACCCTAACTCTAACCCTAACACATACCCTTACTCTAACCATAACTCTAACCCTAACCGTAACCCTAAACCTAACAGTAAACCAACCCTATCCCTCACCGTCACACTTATCCTAACCCTAACCTTAACCCCAACTCTAAAACTAACCCTAACCCTAACCCTTACGCTAAACCTAACCCTAATCCTGACCCTAAACCATACCGTTACCCTAACCCTAACCCTAAACCTAACCCTAATCCTTACCCTAACCCTGACCCTAACCCTAACCCTTACCCTTTCCCTACCCAGAACCCTAACCCTAAACCTAACCCTTACCCTTACCCTCACCCTAAGCCTAAACCTAAACTTAACCCTAACCCTAACCCTAACCTTACCCCTAACCCTAACCCTAACCCTAACCCTTACACTTACCCTAACCCTAACCCTAACCCTTATCCTAACCCTAACCCTAACCCTAACCATAACACACACCCTTACCCTAACCCTAACCCTAACCCTTACCCTAACCCTAACCTCAACCCCAACACTAAACCTAACCCTAACCCTAACCCTTACGCTAACCCTAACCCTAATCCTGACCCTAAACCTTACCCTTACCCTAACCCTAACCCTAACCGTAATCCTTACACTAACCCTGATCCTAACCCTAACACTTACCCTTTCCCAACCCAGAACCCTAACCCTAAACCTAACCCTTACCATTACCCTCAACCTAAGCCTAAACCTAACCTTAACCCTAACCCTAACCCTAACCTTACCCCTAAACCTAACCCTAACCCTAACCCTTACCCTTACCCTAGCCCTAACCCTAAACCTAACCCTAAACCTAACCCTAATCCTAACACCTAACCCTATCCCGAACCCCTACCCTTTCCCTAACCCTAACCCTAACCCTAACACTTACCCAAAACCTAATCCTAACCCTAACCCTTAACCTCACCCTAACCCTAACGCTAACATTAACCCCAACCCTAAACCTAAACCTAGCCCTAACCCTAACCCTAACCCTTACCCTAACCCTAACCCTAACCCTAACACTAACACTAACACTTACCCTTAACCTAACTCTAACTCTAACCCTAACAATAACCCTTTTCCTAATCCTAACCCTAACCCTAACCCTAACATATACCCTTAACCTAAACCTAACCCTAACACTAACCGTAACCCTAAACCTAACCCTAAACTTAACCCTAACCCTAACACTTACCCTAACCCTAAACTTAACCCTAACCCTAAACATAACCCTAACACTAACACTTACCCTTAACCTAACCCTAACCCTAACCCGAACACTAACCCTTATCCTAACCCTAACCCTAACCCTAAGTCTAACCCTAACCCTTAACCTAACCCTAACACTAACCCTAAACGTAACCCTAACCCTAACCCTAACCCCTCACCCTATACGTAACCCTAACCCTAACCCTAACCCTTACTCTAACCCTAACCCTAACCCTAACCCTAACCCTAATCCTTACCCTAACCCTAGCCCTAACCCTAATCCTTACCCTAACCCTAACCCTAACCCTAACCCTAAACCTAACCCTAACCCTAAACCTAACCCATACCCTAACCCAAACCCTAACCTTAAACATAACCTTATCCCTAACCCTAACCCTAACCCGAACCTTTACCCTTACCCTAACACTAACCCTAAGCCTAACCCTAACTCTAACCCTAACCATTACCCTAACCCTAACCATAACCCTAAACCTAACCCTAAACCTAACCCTAACCTTAACCCTTACCCTAACCTTAACTCTAACCTCTAACTCTACCCCTAAACCAAACCCTAATCATTACCCTTATCCTAAACTTAACCCTAACACTAACACTTACCCTTACCCTAAACCCTACCCTAACCATAACCCTAACCTTTACCCTTAACCTAACCCTAACCATAACCCTAACCTTAACACTAATCCTAACCCTTGCCCTTACCCTAACCCTAACCCTAACCCTAACCCATACCCTTACTCTAACCCTAACCCTAACACTTACCCTTACCCGAACCCTAACCCCTAACCTTAACCCTAACCCTAACCCTTACCCTCATACTTACTCTAACCCTAACCCTAACCCTTAACTTACCCTAACCCTAACCCTAACCCTAACCCTTACCCTAACCCTAACCCTAACCCTAAGCCTAACACTAACCCTAACACTTACCCTAACCCTAACCCTAACCCTAACGCTATCCTAAACCTAACCCTAACCCTAACCCTAACCCTTATTCTAATTCTAACCCTAACCCTAACCCTAACACATACTCTTACCCAACCCCTAACACTAACTCTTACCGTAACCATAAACCTAACCCTAACCCTAACATTAACCCTAACCCTAACGCTTACACTAAACCTAACTCTAACCCTAAATATTGCCCTTACCCTACCCTAACCTTAACCCTAACTCTAACCCAACCCTAACTCTCACCCTTCCCCAACCCTAACCTTAAACCTAACCCTAACCATAACCCCTAACCCTAACCGTAACCCTAAACCTAACCCTAACCCTTACCCTACCCCTAACCCTAACACTAATCCTTACCCTAACATTAACCCTAAACCTTACCCTTTCCCTAACCCGAACCCTAACCCTAACCTAACCCTAACCCTAACCCTAACCCTAACCCTAACACTAACCCTAGCCTAACCCTAACTCTAACACTTACCCTTACCCTGACCCTAACCCTAACCCTAACCCTAACCCTTAACCTAACCCTAACCCTAACTCTAACCCTAACACATGGCCCTAACCCTAACTCTAACCCTTACCCTAACCCTAACCCTAACACTAACCCTAACACTAACACTTACCCTTAACCTAACTCTAACCCTAACCATAACAATAACCCTTTTCCTAATCCTAACCCTAACCCTAACTCTAACCATAACCCTTAACCTAACCCTTACACTAACCCTAACCCCTAACCCTTACTCTAACCCTAACCCTAACCGTAACCCCTAACACTAACCCTAACCCTAACCGCTAATCCTAACCCTAACCCTAACCCTTACACTAACCCCTACCCAAACGTTAACCCTAATCCTAATCCTTACTCTAACCCTAACCCTAACCCTAACATTAACCCTTACCCGTACCCTAACCCTAAACCTAACCCTAACCCTAACCCTTACCCTTACCCTAACCCTAACCCTAACCCTAACCCTAACCCTAATCCTTACCCTAACCCTTACCCTAACCCTAACCCTTAACCTTTCCCTACCCAGAACCCTAAACCTAAACCTAACCCTTACCCTTACCCGCATCCTAAGCCTAAACCTAACCTTAACCCTAACCCTAACCCTAACCTTACCCCTAACCCTAACCCTAACCCTAACCCTTACCCTTACCCTAGCCCTAACCCTAAACCTAACCCTAAACCTAACCCTAATCCTAACACCTAACCCTATCCCTAACCCGAACCCCTACCCTTTCCCTAACCCTAACCCTAACCCTAACACTTACCCAAAACCTAATCCTAACCCTAACCCTTAACCTCACCCTAACCCTAACGCTAACCTTAACCCCAACCCTCAACCTAAACCTAGCCCTAACCCTAACTCTAACCCTTACCCTAACTCTATCCCTAACACTAACCCTAACACTTACCCAAAACCTAATCCTAACCCTAACCCTTAACCTCACCCTAACCCTTACGCTAACCTTAACCCCAACCCTAAACCTAAACCTAGCCCTAACCCTAACTCTAACCCTTACCCTAACCCTAACCCTAACACTAACCCTAACACTAACACTTACCCTTAACCTAACTCTAACCCTAACCATAACAATAACCCTTTTCCTAATCCTAACCCTAACCCTAACTCTAACCCTAACCCTTAACCTAACCCTTACACTAACCCTAACCCCTAACCCTTACTCTAACCCTAACCCTAACCGTAACCCCTAACACTAACCCTAACCCTAACCGCTAATCCTAACCCTAACCCTAACCCTAACACTAACCCCTACCCTAACGTTAACCCTAATCCTAATCCTTACTCTAACCCTAACCCTAACCGTAACATTAACCCTTACCCGTACCCTAACCCTAAACCTAACCCTAACCCTAACCCTTACCCTTACCCTAACCCTAACCCTAACCCTAACCCTAACCCTAACCCTAACCCTAATCCTTACCCTAACCCTTACCCTAACCCTAACCCTTAACCTTTCCCTACCCAGAACCCTAACCCTAAACCTAACCCTTACCCTTACCCTCAACCTAAGCCTAAACCTAACCTTAACCCTAACCCTAACCCTAACCTTACCCCTAACCCTAACCCTAACCCTAACCCTTACCCTTACCCTAGCCCTAACCCTAAACCTAACCCTAAACCTAACCCTAATCCTAACACCTAACCCTATCCCTAACCCGAACCCCTACCCTTTCCCTAACCCTAACCCTAACCCTAACACTTACCCAAAACCTAATCCTAACCCTAACCCTTAACCTCACCCTAACCCTAACGCTAACCTTAACCCCAACCCTCAACCTAAACCTAGCCCTAACCCTAACTCTAACCCTTACCCTAACTCTAACCCTAACACTAACCCTAACACTAACACTTACCCTTAACTTAACTCTAACCCTAACCCTAACAGTAACCCTTTTCCTAACCCTAACCCTAACCCTAACTCTAACCCTAACCCTTAACCTAACCCTTATACTAACCCTAACCCCTAACCCTTACTCTAACCCTAACCCTAACCGTAACCCTAACACTAACCCCTACGCTAATCCTAACCCTAATCCTAATCCTTACTCTAAACCTAACCCTAACCCTAACATTAACCCTTACCCTTACCCTAACCCTAAACCTAACCCTAACCCTAATTCTAACCCTAAACCTAAACCTAAAACTTACACTTACCCTAAACATAACCTAACCCTTACACGAAATCTAACCCTAACCCTAACCCTTACCCTTACCTTAAACCTAACCCTAACCGTTACCCTTACCCTAACGCTAACCCTAATCCTAACCCTAACACATACCCTTAACCAAACCTAACCCTAACCCTAACCGTAACCCTAAACCTAACCCTAACCTTAACCCTAACCCTAACACTTACCATAACCCTAACATTAACCCTAACCCTTACCCTATCCCTAAGCCTAACCCTAACACTAAACCTAACCCTAACCCTAACCCTAATGCTTACTCTTACCCTAACCCTAACCCTAACCCTTACCCTAACCCTAACCCTAACACTAACCCTGACACTTACCCTAACCCTAACCCTAATCCTAACCCTAACGCTTCTCTAAACCTAACCCTAACCCTAACCCTATACCTTATCCTAACCCTAACCCTAACCCTAACGCTAACACATACCCTTACCCTAACCCTAACCCTAACCCTAACCCTAACCGTAACCCTAAACCTAACCCTATAACTAACCCTAAACCTAATCCTAAATCTAACACTAAACGTAACCCTAAACCTAACCCTAACCCTAACCCTAACCCTAACCCAAACCCTAAACCTAAACCTAAACCTAAACCTAACCCTAACCCTAACTCTTACCCTAACCCTAACCCTAACCTTAATCCTAACCCTAACCCAACCCTATCTCTTACACTTACCCTAACGCTAACCCTAAACCTTACCCGAAACCTAACCCGTTCCCTAACTCTAACTCTTATACTTACCCTAACCCTAACCCTAAACCTAACCCTAACCCTAATGCTAACCCTAACCTTAACCCTAAACCTTACCCTTACCCTAACCCTAACCCTAACCCTAACGCTTACCCTTGCCCTAACCCCTACCCTAACCCTAACCCTAATCCTTACTCTAACCCTAACCCTAACCCTAACACTAACCCTTACCCGTACCCTAACCCTAAACCTAACCCTAACCTTAACCATAACCCGTACACTTACACTAACCCTAATCCTAACCCTAACCCTAAGCCTAAAACTTACACTTACCCTAAACCTAACCCTAACGCTAACCCTAACCCTAACCCTAACCCTTACCGTAACCCTAAACCTAACCCTAATCCTTACCCTAACCCTGGCCCTAACCCTAACCCTTAACCTAACCCTATCCCTAACCCTAAACCTTACCCTTACCCTAACCCTAAACCTAACTCTAACCCTAACCCTAACCCTAACCCTAAACCTTACCCTAACCTTAATCCTATACCTTACCCTAACCCTAACCCTAACGTTAACCATAACCTTAACCCTAACCCTAACCCTAAACCTAACCCTAAACATAAACTTAACCCTAACACTAACCGTAATCCTAAAACCTAACCCTATCCCTAACCCGAACCCCTACCCTTCCCCTAACCCTAACCCTAACCCTAACACTTACCCTAAACCTAATCCTAACCCTAACCCTTACCCTCACCCTAACCCAAACGCTAACCTTAACCCCAACCCTAAACCTAAACCTAGCCCTAAACCTAACTCTCACCCTTACCCTAACCCTAACCCTAACCTTAACCCTAACCCTAAACCTAACCCTAACACTAACACTTTCCCTTAACTTAACCCTAACCCTGACCCGAACACTAACCCTTATCCTAACCCTAACCCTAACCCTAACCCCTAACCATATACTTAACCCTAACACTTACTCTAACCCTAACCCTAACCCTAATCCTTGCCCTAACCCTAGCCCTAACCCGAATCCATACCCTATCCCTAGCCCTAACCCTAACCCTTAACCTAAACCTAACCCAAAACTTAACCCTAACCCTTACCCTTACCCTAACCCTAAACCTAACTCTAACCCTAACCTTAACCCTAACCCTAAACCTTACCCTAAATTTAATCCTAACACTTACCCTAACCCTAACCCTAACCTTAACCACAACCTTAACCCTAACCATAACCCTAACCCTAACCCTAAATCTAACCCTAAACATAACCTTAACCTTAACCCTAACCCTAACCCTAAACCTAACCTTTACCCTTACCCAAACCCTAACCCTAAACCTAACCCTAACCCTAACCCTAACCCTAACCCTAACCCTAAACTTAACCCTAACCCTAATCCTAACCCTTGCCCTTACCCTAACCCTAACCCTAAACCTAACACTAACCCTAACCCTAACCCTAACCTTAACGCTAACCCTTACCCTTACCCTAAACCTAACTCTAAACCTAATCCTAACCCTAACCCTTACCCTTATCCT
Source organism: Megascapheus bottae (assembly GCA_024803745.1). Classification (NCBI taxonomy): domain Eukaryota; kingdom Metazoa; phylum Chordata; class Mammalia; order Rodentia; family Geomyidae; genus Megascapheus; species Megascapheus bottae. The sequence continues at coordinate 293,569 of JANJXV010000479.1, forward strand.
AACCCTAACCCTAACACTAACACTTACCCTTACCCTAACCCCTACACTAACCCTAACCCTACCCCTAACCCTTACCCTAAACCTAACCCTAACCCTTACCCTTACCCTAACCCTAACCTTAAACCTAACGCTAAAACTTAACCTTACCCTAAACCTAACCCTTACCCCTAACCCTAACCATAACCCTAACCCTAACCCTAACCCTTACCCTAAACGTATCTCTAACCCTAATCCTTACCCTAAACCTAACCCTAACCCTAACCTAACCCTAACCCTAAACTTACCCCTAACCCTTACCCTTACCCTAACCCTAATCCTAACTCTAACCCTAACTCTAACCCTAACCCTAAAACTTACCCTAACCCTATACCTAACCCTTACCCTAACCCTAACCTTAACCCTAAACTTAACCCGAACACTATCCCTGACCCGAACCTTTACCCTTAACCTAACCCTAAACCTAACCCTAACCCTAACCCTAACCCTAAACCTTACCCTAAACCTAACCCTAACCCTAACCCTAACCCTAACACTAAACCTAACCCTAACCCTAACCCTAACAATTACCCTTACCCTAACCCTAACTTTTAACCTAACCCTAACCCTAACCCTAACACTAACCCTAACACTTACCCTAAACCTAAACCTAACCCTAACCCTAATCCTTACCCTAATCCTAACCCTAGCCTTAACCCTAACCCTAAACTTAACCCTAACCCTAACCCTAACCCTAAACTTTACCCTTACCCTAACCCTAACCCTAAACCTAACCCTAACCCTAACCCTAACCCCAACCCTAAACTTAACCCTCACCCTAATCCTAACCCTTGCCCTTACCCTAACCCTAACCCTAAACCTAACACTAACCCTAACCCTAACCCTAACAATTACCCTTACCCTAACCCTAACCCTTAACCTAACCCTAACCCTAACCCTAACACTAACCCTAACACTTACCCTAAACCTAAACCTAACCCTAACCCTAATCCTTACCCTAACCCTAGCCCTAACCCTAACCCTTAACATAAACCTAACCCTAAACTTAACCCTAACCCTTACCTTTACCCTAACCCTAAACCTAACTCTAACCCTAACCCCACCCTAACCCTAAATCTTACCCTAACCTTAATCCTAACCCTTACCCTAACCTTAACCTTAACCATAAACTTAACCCTAACCCTAATCCTAACCCTAAACATAACCCTAAACATAACCTTACCTAACCCTAACCCTAATCCTAACACCTAACCCTATGCCTAAACCGAACCCCTACCCTTACCCTAACCCTAACCCTAACCCTAACCCTAACACTTACCCTAAACCTAATACTAACCCTAACTCTTTTCCTCACCCTAACCCTAACGCTAACCCTAACCCCAACCCTAAACCTAAACCTAGCCCTAACCCTAACCCTAACCCTTACCCTAACCCTAACCCTAAACCTAAAACTAACACTAACACTTACCATTAACCTAACCCTAACCCTAACCCTAACACTAACCCTTATCCTAACCCTAACCCTAACCATAACTCTAACCCTAACCCTTAATCTAAGCCTAACACTAACCCTAAACTTAACCCTAACCCTAACACTAAACCTAACCCCTAACCCTATATGTAAACCTAACCCTAAACCTAACCCTTACCCTAACCCTAACCCTAACCCTAATCCTTACCCTAACCCTAGCCCTAAACCTAATCCTTACCCTAACCCTAGCCCTAACCATAACCCTTAACGTAACCCTAACCCTAAACTGAATCCTAACCGTTACCTTTACCCCAACCCTAAACCTAACTCTAACCCTAAAACTAACCCTAACCCTAAACCTTACCCTAAACTTAATCCAAACCCTTACCCTAACCCTAACCCTAACCCTAACCTTAACCATAACCCTAACCCTAACCCTAACCCTAAACCTAACCCTAAACATAACCTTAACCCTAACCCTAACCCTAACCCTAACATTTATCTTTACCCTAATCCTAACCCTAAACCTAACCCTCACCCTTACCCCTAACCCTAACCGTAACCCTAACCGTAACCCTAACCCTTACCCTAAACCTAACCCTAAGCCTAATCCTTACCCTAACCCTAACCTAACCCTAACCCTAAACTTACCCCTAACCCTTACCCTTACCCTAACCCTAAACCTATCTCTAACCCTAACTCTAACCCTAACCCTAAAACTTACCCTAACCCTATCCCTAACCCTTACCCTAACACAAACCTTAACCCTAAACTTAACCCTAACCCTATCCCTGACCCGAAACTTTACCCTTAACCTAACCCTAACCCTAAACCTAACCCTAACCCTAACCCTACCGTAACCCTTACCCTAACACTAATCCTAACCATAAACCTTACTGTTTCCCTAACCCTAAACCTAACCCTAACCCTAACCTTAACCCTAACACTTACCCTTACCCTAACCCTAACCCTAACCCTAACACTAAACCTAACCCTAACCCTAACCATAACAACTACCTTTACCCTAACCCTAACCGTTAACCTAACCCCAACCCTAACCCTAACACTAACCCTAACACTTACCCTAACCCTAACCCTAACCCTAACGCTACCCTAATCCTAACCCTAACCCTAACCCTAACCCTTATCCTAACCCTAACCCTAACCCTAACCCTAACACATACCCTTACCCTAAACCTTACCCTAACCCTAACCCTAACCGTAACCCTAAACCTAACAATAAACCCAACCCTAACCCTAAGCATAACCCTAACCCTAACCGTAACCCTAAACCTACCCCTAACCATAACCCTAACCCAAACCCTAACCCTAAACCTAACCATAACTCTAACCTTTACCCTTACCCTAACCCTAACCCTAAACCTTACACTAAACCTAACCCTAACCCTAACCCTAAACCTAACCCTAACCCTAACACTTACCCTAAGCCAAACCCTAAACCTAACACTTACACTAACCCTAACCCTAACCCTAACCCTTAACCTAACCATAACCCTAACCCTAACCCTAACCCCTAACCTTAACCTTAACCTAACCCTAACCCTAAACTTAACCCTAAACCTTACCCTTACCCTAACCCTAAACCTAACTCTAACTCTAACACTAACCCTAACCCTAAACCATATCATAACCCTAAACCTAACCCTATCCCTAACCCTAACCCTAACCCTAAACCTAACCCTAACCCTAACCCTGAACCTAACCCTAACCCTAACCCTAAATGTTACACTTACCCTATCCCTAACCCTAATACTTACCGAAACTTAACCCTATTCCTAACCTTAACTCTTATCCTTACCCTAACCCTAACCATAAACCTGACCCTAACCCTAACCCCTAACCCTATACATAACACTTACCCTAACCCTAACCCTTACCCTAACCCTAACCCTAACCCTAATCCTAACCCTAACCCTAGCCCTAACCCTAACCCTTAACCGAACCCTAACCCTAACCCTTACCCTAACCCTTACCCTTACCCTAACCCTAAACCTAACTCTAACCCTAAACCTACCCCTAACCCTAAACCTTACCGTAACCTTAATCCTAACCCTTACCCTAACCCTAACCCTAACCTTAACCATAACCTTAACCCTAACCCAACCCCAACCCTAACCCTAAACATAACCTTAACCCTAAGCCTAACCCTAATCCTAACACCTAACCCTATCCCTAAACTGAACTCCTACCCTTACCCTAACCCTAACCCTAACACTTACCCAAAACCTAATCCTAACCCTAACCCTTAACCTCACCCTAACCCTAACGCTAACCTTAACCCCAACCCTAATCCTAAACCTAGCCCTAACCCTAACCCTAACCCTTACCCTAATCCTAACCCTAACCCTAACACTAACACTTACCCTTAACCTAACCCTAAACCTAACCCTAACAGTTTTCCTAACCCTAACCCTAATCCTAACTCTAACCCTAGCCCTTAACCTCACCCTAACACTAACCCTAACCCCTAACCCTTACTCTAACCCTAACCCTAACCCTAACCCCAACCCTAACCCTAAGCCTAACCGCTAATCCTAACCCTAACCATAACCTTAACCCTAACCCCTACCCTAACCCTAACCCTAATCCTAATCCTTACTCTAACCCTAACCCTAACCCTAACATTAACCCTTACCCGTACCCAAACCCTAAATCAAAACCTAACCCTAACCCTTACCCTTACCCTAACCCTAATTCTAAACCTAAACCTAAACCTAAAACATACATTTACCCTAAACATAACCTAACACTTACAATAAACCTAACCCTAACCCTAAACCTTACCCTTACCTTAAACCTAACCCTAACCGTTACCCTTACCCTAACGCTAACCCTAACCCTAACCCTAACACATACCCTTAACCTAAACCTAACCCTAACCCTAACCGTAACCCTAAACTTAACCCTAAACTTAACCCTAACCCTAAAACTTACCCTAACCCTAACCTTAACCCTAACCCTTACCCTAACCCTAACCCTTACCCTAACCCTAATCCTAACACTAACACTAACCCTAACACTTACCCTAACCCTAACCCTAACCCTAACCCTACCCTAAACCTAACCCTAACCCTAACCCTAACCCTTATCCTCACCCTAACCCTAACCCTAACGCTAACACATTACCTTACCCTAACCCTAACCCTAACCCTAACCGTAACCCTAAACCTAACCCTATACCTCACCTTAACCCTAACCCTAAATCTAACCCTAAACCTAACCCTAAACCTAACCCTAACCCTAACCCTAACCCTAACCCAAACCCTAAACCTAAACCTAACCCTAACCCTAACCCTAATCCTTACCCTAACCCTAACCCTAACCTTAACCCTAACCCTAACCCAAGCCTATCTCTTACACTTAACCTAACCCTAACCCTAAACCTTACCCGAAACCTAACCCTATCCCTAACCCTAACTCTTATCCTTACCCTAACCCTAACCCTAAAACTAACCCTAACCCTAATGCTAACCTTAACCCTAACCCTAACCCTAACCCTTACCCTTACCCTAACGCTAACCCTAACCCTAACTTTAACCCTAACTCTAACACTTACGCTTACCCTAAACCTGACTCTAAACCTAACCCCAAACCCTATTCGTAACCCTAACCCTAACCCTAACACTTACCCTAACCCTAACCCTAACCCTAATCCTTACCCTAACCCTAACCCTAACCCTAACCCTTAACCTAACCCTACCCCTAAACTTAACCCTAACCCTTACCCTTACCCTAACCCTAAACTTAACTCTAACCCTAACCTTAACCCTAACCCTAAAACTTACCCTAACTTTAATCCTAACACTTACCCTAACCCTACCCCTAACCTTAACAATAACCTTAACCCTAACCATAACCCTAACCCTAACCCTAAACCTATCCCTAAACATAACCTTAACCTTAACCCTAACCCTAACCCTAACCCTAACATTTACCCTTACCCTAACCCTAACCCTAAACCTAACCCCAACCCTAAAACTAACCCTAACCCTAACCCTAAACTTAACCCTAACCCTAATCCTAACCCTTGCCCTTACCCTAACCCTAACCCTTAACCTAACACTAACCCTAACCCTAACAATAACCTTAACCCTAACCCTTACCCTTACCCTAACCCTAACCCTAAACCTAATCCTAAACCTAACCCTTACCCTTATACTAACCCTAACCCTAACACTAACACTTACCCTTACCCTAACCCCTACACTAACCCTAACCCTAACCCTAACCCTTACCCTAAACCTAACCCTAACCTTTACTCTTACCCTAACCCTAACCCTAACCCTTACCCTAAACCTAACTCTAACCCTAATCCTTATCCTAACCCTAACCCTAACCCTAACCTAAACCTAACACTAAACTTACCCCTAATCCTTACCCTTACCCTAACCCTAAACCTAACTCTAACCCTAACTCTAACCCTAACCCTAAAACTTACCCTAACCCTATCCCTAACCCTAACCCTAACCCTAACCTTAACCCTAACCTTAACCCTAACCCTATCCCTGACCCGAAACTTTACCCTTAACCTAACCCTAAACCTAAACCTAACCCTAAACCTAACCGTAACCCTTACCCTAACCCTAACCCTAATCCTAACCCTAAACCTTACTGTTTCCCTAAATCTAAACCTAACCCTAACCCTAACCTTAACAATAACACTTACCCTTAACCTAACCCTAACCCTAACACTAAACCTAACCCTAACCCTAACAATTACCCTTACCCTAACGCTAACCCTTAACCTAACCCTAACCCTAACCCTAGCCCTAACCCTAACCCTTAACCTAAACCTAACCCTAAACTGAACCCTAACCCTTACCCTTACCCTAACCCTAAACCTAACTCTAACCCTAACCTTAACCCTAACCCTAAACCTTACCCTAACCTTAATCCTAACCCTTACCCTAACCCTAACCTTAACCATAACCTTAACCCTAACCATAACCCTAACCCTAACCCTAAACCTAACCCTAAACATAACCTTAACCTTAACCCTAACCCTAACCCTAACCCAAACCTTTACCCTTACCCAAACCCTAACCCTAAACCTAACCCTAACCCTAACCCTAACCCTAACCCTAACCCTAAACTTAACCCTAACCCTAATCCTAACCCTTGCCCTTACCCTAACCCTAACCCTAAACCTAACACTAACCCTAACCCTAACCCTAACCTTAACGCTAACCCTTACCCTTACCCTAAACCTAACTCTAAACCTAATCCTAACCCTAACCCTTACCCTTATCCTAACCCTAACCCTAACACTAACACTTACCCTTACCCTAACCCCTGCACTAACCCTAACCCTAAACCTAACCCTTACCCTAAACCTAAACCTAACCCTTACCCTTACCCTAACCCTAACCTTAAACCTAACGCTAAACCTTAACCTTACCCTAAACCTAACCCTTACCCCTAACCCTAACCGTAACCCTAACCCTAACCCTAACCCTTACCCTAAACCTAACTCTAACCCTAATCCTTACCCTAACCCTAACACTAACCCTAACCTAACCCTAACCCTAAACTTACCCCTAACCCTTACCCTTACCCTAACCCTAATCCTAACTCTAACCCTAACTCTAACCCTAACCCTAAAACTTACCCTAACCCTATACCTAACCGTTACCCTAACCCTAACCTTAACCTTAAACTTAACCCGAACCCTATCCCTGACCCGAACCTTTACCCTTAACCTAACCCTAAACCTAACCCTAACCCTAACCCTAACCCTAACCCTTACCCTAAACCTAACCCTAACCCTAACCCTAACACTAAACCTAACCCTAACCCTAACTCTAACAATTACCCTTACCCTAACCCTAACTTTTAACCTAAACCTAACCCTAACCCTAACACTAACCCTAACACTTACCCTAAACCTAAACCTAACCCTAACCCTAATCCTTACCCTAACCCTAACCCTAACCCTAACCCTAACCCTAACCTTAACCCTAACCCTAACCCTAACCCTAAACTTTACCCTTACCCTAACCCTAACCCTAACCCTAACCCTAACCCTAACCCTAAACTTAACCTCACCCTAATCCTAACCCTTGCCCTTACCCTAACCCTAACCCTAAACCTAACACTAACCCTAACCCTAACCCTAACCTTAACGCTAACCCTTACCCTTACCCTAAACCTACCCCTAAACCTAATCCTAACCCTAACCCTTACCCTTATCCTAACCCTAACCCTAACATTAACACTTACCCTTACCCTAACCCCTACACTAACCCTAACCCTAACCCTAACCCTAACCCTTACCCTAAACCTAACCCTAACCCTTACCCTTACCCTAACCCTAACTTTAACCTAACGCTAAAACCTTAACCTTACCCTAAACCTAACCCTTACCCCTAACCCTAACCGTAACCCTAACCCTAACCCTAACCCTTACCCTAAACCTAACTCTAACCCTAATCCTTACCCTAACCCTAACCCTAACCCTAACCTAACCCTAAGCCTAAACTTACCCCTAACCCTTACCCTTACCCTAACCCTAATCCTAACTCTAACCCTAACTCTAACCCTAACCCTAAAACTTACCCTAACCCTATACCTAACCCTTACCCTAACCCTAACCATAACCCTAAACTTAACCAGAACCCTATCCCTGACCCGAACCTTTACCCTTAACCTAACCCTAAACCTAACCCTAACCCTAACCCTAACCCTTACCCTAAACCTAACCCTAACCCTAACCCTAACCCTAACACTAAACCTAACCCTAACCCTAACCCTAACAATTACCCTTACCCTAACCCTAACCCTTAACCTAACCCTAACCCTAACCCTAACACTAACCCTAACACTTACCCTAAACCTAAACCTAACCCTAACCCTAATCCTTACCCTAACCCTAGCCCTAACCCTAACCCTTAACCTAAACCTAACCCTAAACTTAACCCTAACCCTTACCTTTACCCTAACCCTAAACCTAACTCTAACCCTAACCCCACCCTAACCCTAAATCTTACCCTAACCTTAATCCTAACCCTTACCCTAACCTTAACCTTAACCATAAACTTAACCCTAACCCTAACCCTAACCCTAAACCTAACCCTAAACATAACCTTACCTAACCCTAACCCTAATCCTAACACCTAACCCTATCCCTAAACCGAACCCCTACCCTTACCCTAACCCTAACCCTAACCCTAACCCTAACACTTACCCTAAACCTAATACTAACCCTAACTCTTTTCCTCACCCTAACCCTAACGCTAACCCTAACCCCAACCCTAAACCTAAACCTAGCCCTAACCCTAACCCTAACCCTTACCCTAACCCTAACCCTAAACCTAAACCTAAAACTAACACTAACACTTACCATTAACCTAACCCTAACCCTAACCCTAACACTAACCCTTATCCTAACCCTAACCCTAACCATAACTCTAACCCTAACCCTTAATCTAACCCTAACACTAACCC
>JANJXV010000479.1:307500-322500 GCA_024803745.1 Megascapheus bottae
ACCTAACACTAAACTTACCCCTAACCCTTACCCTTACCCTAACCCTAAACCTAACTCTAACCCAGCTCTAACCCTAACCCTAAAACTTACCCTAACCCTATCCCTAACCCTAACCCTAACCCTAACCTTAACCCTAACCTTAACCCTAACCCTATCCCTGACCCGAAACTTTACCCTTAACCTAACCCTAAACCTAAACCTAACCCTAACCCTAACCGTAACCCTTACCCTAACCCTAACCCTAATCCTAACCCTAAACCTTACTGTTTCCCTAACTCTAAACCTAACCCTAACCCTAACCTTAACAATAACACTTACCCTTAACCTAACCCTAACCCTAACACTAAACCTAACCCTAACCCTAACAATTACCCTTACCCTAACCCTACCCCTTAACCTAACCCTAACCCTAACCCTAGCCCTAACCCTAACCCTTAACCTAAACCTAACCCTAAACTTAACCCTAACCCTTACCCTTACCCTAACCCTAAACCCAACTCTACCCTAACCCCACCCTGACCCTAAACCTTACCCTAACCTTAATCCTAACCCTTACCCTAACCCTAACGTTAACCATAACCTTAACCCTAACACTAACCCTAACCCTAAACCTAACCCTAAACCTAACCTTAACCCTAACCCTAACCCTAACCCTAACACCTAACCCTATCCCTAAACCGAACCCCTACCCTTAACCTAACCCTAACCCTAACCATAACCCTAACACTTACCCTAAAACTAATTCTAACACTAACTCTTACCCTCACCCTAACCCTAACGCTAACCTTAACCCCAACCCTAAACCTAAACCTAGACCTAACCCTAACCCTACCCTTACCCTAACCCTAACCCTAACCCTAACCCTAACCCTAACACTAACACTTACCCTTAACCTAAACCTAACCCTAACCCTAACACTAACCCTTATCCTAACCCTAACCCTAACCCTAACTCTAACCCTAACCCTTAATCTAACCCTAACACTAACCCTAAACGTAACCTTAACCCTAACACCTAACCCTATATGTAACCCTAACCCTAACCCTAACCCTTACCCTAACCCTAACCCTAACCCTAATCCTTACCCTAACCCTAGTCCTAATCCTAATCCTTACCCTAACCCTAGCCCTAACCCTAACCCTTAACGTAACCCTAACCCTAAATATAACCCTAACCCTTACCCTTACCCTAACCCTAAACCTAACTCTAACCTTAAATTAACCCTAACCCTAAACCTTACCCTAACCTTAACCATAACCATAACCATAACCCTAACCCTAACCCTAACCCTAAATCTAACCCTAAACATAACCTTAAACCTAACCGTAACCCTAACCCTAACCTTCACCCTTACCCTAACCCTAACTCTAACCCTAACCTTAACCCTAACCCTAATCCTAAACCTTGCCCTTAACCTAACCCTAACCGTAAACCTAACACAAACCCTAACACTAAGCCTAAACTTAAACCTAACCCTTATTCTTACCCTAACCCTAACCCTAAACCTAACCCTAACCCTAACCCTAATCCCTAACCCTAACCCTAACCCTAACCCTTACCCTTATCCTAACCCTAAAACTAACACTAACACTTACCCTTACCCTAACCCCTACACTAACCCTAACCCTAACCCTTACCCTAAACCTAACCCTAACCCTTACCCTTACAATAACCGTAAATCTAAACCTAACCCTAAAACTAACCCTAACCCTTACCCTTACCCTAACCCTAACCCTAAACCTAACGCTAAACCTTGACCTTACCCTAAACTTAACCCCAACCCTTACCCTAAACCTAACCCTAACCCTAACCCTAACCCTTAATCCTAACCCTAATCCTAACACTTACCCGTACCCAAACGCTAACCCTAACCCTAACCCTAACCCTAACCCAACCATACCTCTTACCCTTACCCTAACCATAACCCTAAACCTAACCTGAACCCTAACCCTAACCCTAACCCTAACCCTAACCCTAACCCTAACCCTAACATTTATCTTTACCCTAATCCTAACCCTAAACCTAAACCTAACCCTTACCCCTAACCCTAACCGTAACCCTAACCGTAACCCTAACCCTTACCCTAAACATAACCCTAACCCTAATCCTTACCCTAACCCTAACCCTAACCCTAACCTAACCCTAACCTTAAACTTACCCCTAACCCTTACCCTTACCCTAACCCTATCCCTAACCCTTACCATAACCCTAACCTTAACTCTAAACTTAACCCTAACCCTATCCCTGACCCGAAACTTTACCCTTAACCTAACCTTAACCCTAAACCTAACCATAACCCTAACCCTAACCGTAACCCTTAAACTAACCCTAATCCTAACCCTAAACCTTACCGTTTCCCTAACCCTAAACCTAACCCTAACCCTAACCTTAACCCTAACACTTACCCTTACCCTAACCCTAACCCTAACCCTAACACTAAACCTAACCCTAACCCTAACCCTAACAACTACCGTTACCCTAACCCTAACCGTTAACCTAATCCTAACCCTAACACTAACCCAAACACTTACCCTAACCCTAACGCTAACGCTACCCTAATCCTAACCCTAACCCTAACCCTAACCCTAACCTTTATCCTAACCCTAACCCTAACCCTAACCCTAACACATACCCTTAGCCTAACCCTAACCCTAACCCTAACCGTAATCCTTAACCTAACAATAAACCTAACCCTAACCCTCTGCCTAACCCTAACCCTAACCGTAACACTAAACCTAACCCTAACCCTAACCCTAAACCTAACCCTAACCCTAACACTTACCCTAAGCCAAACCATAATCCTAACCCTTACACTAACCCGACCCCTAACCCTAACACTTAACCTAACCCTAAACCTTACCCTTACCCTAACCCTAAACCGAACTCTAACTCTAACACTAACCCTAACCGTAAACTTTATCATAACCCTAAACCTAACCCTAACTCTAACCTTAACCCTAACAGTAACCCCAACACATACCTAACACTATCCCTAACCCTAACCCTAACCCTAACTCAAACCTAACCCGAACCCTAATCCAATCCCTAACCCTAAACCTAATCCTTACCCTAACCCTAACCCTAAACCTAACCCTTACCCTAACTCCTATCCTAACCCTAACCCTAACCCTAATCCTTACTCTAACCCAAACCCTAACCCTAACACTAACCCTTACCCGTACCCTAACCCAAAACCTAACCCTAACCCGTACCCTAACCCGTACCCTTACACTAACCCTAATCTTAATCCTAACCCTAAACCTAAAACTTACACTTACCCTAAACCTAACCCTAACGCTTACACTAAACATAACCCTAACCCTAATCCTTACCCTTACCTTATCCCTAACCCTAACCCTTACCCATACCGTAAACCTAACTCTAACCCTAACTCTAACCCTAACCCTAAAACTTACCCTAACCCTATCCCTAACACTTACCCTAACCCTAACCTTAACCCTAAACTTAACCCTAACCCTATCCCTGACCCGAACCTTTACCCTTAACCTAACCTTAACCCTAAACCTAACCCTAACCCTAACCCTAAACGTAACCATTACCCTAACACTAATCCTAAACCTAAACCTTACCGTTTCCCTAACCCTAAACCTAACCCTAACCCTAACCTTAACCCTAACACTTACCCTTACCCTAACCCTAACCCTAACCCTAACACTAAACCTAACCCTAACCCTAACCCTAACAACTACCCTTACCCTAACCCTAACCGTTAACCTAACCCTAACCCTAACACTAACCCTAACACTTACCCTAACCCTAACCCTAACGCTAACCTAATCCTAACCCTAACCCTAACCCTAACCCTTAACCTAACCCTAAACCTTACCCTTACCCTAACCCTAAACCTAACTCTAACTCTAACACTAACCCTAACCCTAAACCTTATCATAACCCTAAACCTAAACCTAACCCTAACCCTAACCCTAACCCTAAGCCTAACCATAACTCAAACCTAACCCGAACCCTAATCCAATCCCTAACCCTAAACCTAATCCTTACCCTAACCCTAACCCTAAACCTAACCCTTACCCTAACCCCTATCCTAACCCTAACCCTAACCCTAATCCTTACTCTAACCCTAACCCTAACACTAACCCTTACCCGTACCCTAACCCTAAACTAACCCTAACCCTAACCCTAACCCTAACCCATACCCTTACACTAACCGTAATCTGAATCCTAACCCCAAACCTAAAACTTACACTTACCCTAAACCTAACCCTAACCCTTACACTAAACATAACCCTAACCCTAACCCTTACCCTTACCTTATCCCTAACCCTAACCCTTACCCATACCCTAAGGCTAACCCTAACCCCAACCCTAACCCTAACCCAACCCTTACCCTTACCATTACACTAAGCCTAACCCTAAACCTTACCCGAAACCTAACCCTATCCCTATCCTTAACTCTTACCCTTACCCTAACCCTAAACCTTAATCTGACCCTAACCCTAACCCCTAACCCTAAACGTAACCCTAACCCTAAACCGAACCTTATCCCTTACCCTTACCCTAACCCTGAACCTAACTCTAACCCTAACCCTAACCCTAACCCTAAACCTTACCCTAACCTTAACCTAACCCTTACCCTAACCCTAAACCTAATCTTAACCATAACCTTAACCCTAACCCTAACCCAAACCTTAACCTTTACCCTTACCCTAACCCTAAACCTAAACCTAACCCTAACCCTAAACCTAACCCTAACTCTAACGCTAACAATTACCCTAACCGAAACCCTAATCCTAACCCTAACCCTTGCCCTTACCCTAACCCTAACTCTAACCCTAAATCTAACCCTAACCCTAACTTTAACCCTAACACTTACCCTTACCCTAACCCGAACCCTAACCCTAACCCTAATCCTAACCCTAACCGTAACCCTAAACCTAACCTTAACCCTAACCCTAGCCTTAACCCAAACCCTAACCCTAAACCTAACCCTAACCCTAACCCTAAACCTTGCCCGTACCCTAACCCTTACGCTAACCCTAACCCTAAACCGAACCCTAACCCTAACACTTACCCTAAAACTAACCCTAACACTAACCCTTACACTAACCCTAACCCTAACCCTAACCATTACCCTAACACTAACCCTAACCCTAAACCCTAACCTTAACCCTTAACCTATCCCTAACCCTAAACTTAACCCTTACGATTACCCTTACTCTAACCCTAAACCTAACTCTAACCCTAACAGTAACCCTAACCTTAAACCTTACCGTAACTCTAACGTTAACCCGTACCCTAACCCTAACCATAACCCTAAACATAAACTTAACCCTAACCCTAATCCTAACCCTAAACTTTACCCTTACCCTAACCCTAAAACTAACCCTAACCCTAAACCTAACCCTAACCCTTACCCTAAACCTAACCCTAACCCTTACCCTTACCCTAACCCTAACCCTAATCCTAACGCTAAACCTTACCCTAACCCTAAACCTAACCCAAACCCTTACCCTAAAATTAACCCTAACCCTAACCCTAACCCTTACCTTAATCCTACCCCTAACCCTAACTCTTACCGTACCCAAACGCTAACCCTAACCCTAACCCTCACCCTAACCCAAACTTAACTCTTACCCTTACCCTAACCCTAACCCTAAATTTAACCTGAACCCTAAACCTATCCCTAACCCTAACATTTATCTTTACCCTAATCCTAACACTAAACCTAACACTAACCCTTACCCCTAACCCTAACCCTAACCCCTAACCCTAACTTTAACCTAACCCTAACCCTAAACTTAACCCTAAACCTTACCCTTACCATAACCCTAAACCTAACTGTAACTCTAACAATAACCGTAACCCTAAACCTTACCATAACCCTAAACCTAACCATAACCCTAAACCTAACCCTACCAGTAACCCCAACACATACCTATCCCTAACCCTAACCCTAATCCTTACCCTAACGCTAACCCTAAACCTAACTCTTACCCTAACCCTAAACCTAACCCTAACACTTACCATAAACCAAACGCTAAACCTAACCCTAACCCTAACCCAAACCTAACCCGAACCCTAATCCTATCCCTAACCCTACCCCTAATCCTTACCCTAACCCTAACCCTAAACCTAACCCTAACCCTAAAGTTAAATCTAACCCTAACCCAAAACCATACCTAACCCGAACCCTAATCCTATCCCTAATCCTGACCCTAATCCTTACCCTAACCTAAACCTAAACCTAACCCTAACCCTAAACCTAAACCTAACCCTAAACCTAACCCTTAAACTTACCCTAACCCTAACCGTATACCTAACCTTAATCCGTACACTTACCCTCACAATAACTCTAACATTAACCCTAACCCTAACCCTAACCTTAACCCTAACCCTTATCCTTACCCTAACCATAACCCTAACCCTAACCCTAAACCTAACCATAACTCTAACCATTACCCTAATCCTAACCCTAACTCTAACCCTAACCATTACCCTAAACCTAACCTTAACCCTAACCCTAACCCTAACCCTTACCCTAACCCAATCCCTAACCTTAACCCTAATCCTAACCCAACCCTAAATCTAACCCTTACCCAAACCCTAACCCTAAACCTAACCCTAAAGCTAACACTTACCCTTACGCTAACCCTAACCCTAACCCTTATCCTAACCCTAACCGTAACCCTAACACTTACCCTAAACCAAACCCTAACCCTAACCCTTACACTAACCCAAAACCTAACCCTAACGCTTACCCTAACCCTATCCATAACCCTAACTCTAACCCTAACCCCGAACCTTAACCCTTAACCTAACACTAACCCTAAACTTAACCCTAACCCTAACCCTTACCCTAACCCTTACCCTTACACTAACCCTAAACCTAACCCTTACACTAAACCTAACCCTAACCATAACCCTAACCCTAACCCTACCTTAACCCTAACCCTAATCCTTACCCTTACCCATATGCTAACCCTAACCCTAACCCTAACCCTAACCCTAACACATACCCTTATCCTAAACCTACCCTAACCCTTACCGTAACCCTAAACCTAACCCTAACCCTAACACTAACCCTTACCCTAAACCTAAGCCTTACCCTAAGCCTAACCCTAACCCTTACTCTTACCCTAATCCTAATCCTAACTATACCCCAAACCCTAAACCGAAACCTAACCCTAACGCTAATCCTTACCCTTACCCTAAACCTAACCCTAAACCTAACCCTAACCCTAAGCTTAACCCTAAACCTTACCCTTACCCTAAACCTAACCGTAACCCTAAACCTAAACCCAACACTAAACATAACCCTTAACCTTACCCTAACTCTAACCATATACCTAAACCTAATCCGTACACTTACCCTCACCCTAACCCTAACATTAACCCTAACACTAACCCTCACCCTACCCTTAACCCTAACCCTTATCCTTACCCTAACCATAATCCTAACCCTAACCCTAAACCTAACCGTAACCTGAAAACTAACCCTTACCCTAACGCTAACCTAAACCTAACCGTAACACTTACCCTTACCCTAACCCTAACCATAACCCTAAACTTAACACTAACCCTTACCCTTACCCTTACCCTAACCCTAACCCTAACTCTAACCCTAAGCATTACCCTAACCCTAAGCTTAACCCTAACCCTAACCCTTACCCTTATCCTAACCCTAACCCTAGCCTTAACGCTAACCCTAACCCAACCATAACTCTTACCCTTACACTAACGCTAACCCTAAACCTAACCGAACCCTAATCCTATCCCTAACCCTATTTCTTATCCTTACCCTAACCCTAACCTTAAACCTGACCCTAAACTTAACCCCTAACCCTAACCGTAACCCTAAACCTAACCGTAACCGTAACCCTTACCCTAACCCTAACCCTAACACTAATCCTTACCCTAACACTAACCCTAAACCTTACCCTTTCCCTAACCCTAACCCTAACCTAAACCTAACCCTAACCCTAACCCTAACCGTAACACTAACCCTAGCCTAACCTTAACGCTAACACTTACCCTTACCCTAACCCTAACATAACCCTTATCCTAACCCTAACCCTAACCCTAACCCTAACACATACCCTTAACCTAACCCTAACTCTAACCCTAACCGTAACCCTAAACCTAACAAAACCAAGCCTAACCCTAACCGTAACCCTTACCCTAAACCTAACCTTAACCCCAACACTAAACCTAACCCTAACCCTAACCCTTACGCTAACCCTAATCGTAATCCTGACCCTAAAACTTACCCTTACCCTTACCCTAACCCTAACCCTAACCCTGAACCTAACCCTAACCCTAACCTTAACCCTAACCCTTACCCTTACCCTAACCCTAAACCTAACCCTAAACCTAAAGCTAACCCTAACCTTAACCCTAACTCTTATCCTTACCATAACCCTAACACTAAACCTAACCCTAACCCTTACCCTCACCCTAACCCTAAAATTAAACCTAACCCTAACCCTAACCCTAACCTTAAACCTAAACCTTACCCTTACCTTAACCCTAATCCTAACCCTAACCCTAAACCTAACCCTTACCCTTACCCTTACCATAACCCTAAACCTACCCCTAACCTTAACCCTAACCTTAACCCTAACCCTTACCCTACCCTAACCCTAACCGTAAATCTAAAGCTAACCCTAAACCTAACCCCTAACCCTAACACTAAACCTTAGGTAACACTAATCCTAACCCTAACCCTAACCCTAATCCTTAAACTAACCCTAACCCTAACTCTAACCCTTACCCTATCCCTACCCAGAACCCTAACCCTAAACCTAACCCTTACCCTTTCCCTCACCCTAATACTAAACCTAACTCTAATCCTAACCCTAACCCTAACCTTAACTCTAACCCTAACCCTAACCCTTAACCTTCCCCTAGCCCTAAACCTAAATCTAACCCTAACCCTAACCCTTATCCTGACCCTTACGCTAACCCTAACCCTAACCCTAACCCTACACTTACCCGAAAACTAACCTAACCCTAACCCTAACCCTTACACTTATCCTAACCCTAACGCTAACCTTAATCCCCAACCCCAAACCAAACCCTAGCCCTAACCCTAACCCTAACCCTTACCCTAACCCTAACCCTAAGACTAACACTAACATTTACCCTTACCCTAACCATATCCGTAACCCTAACACTAACCCTTATCATAACCCTAAACCTAACCCTAACTCTAACCCTAACCCTTAACTTAACCCTAACACTAACCCTAACCCCTAAGCCTAACCCTTACCCTAACCCTAACCCGAACCCCTAACCCTAACCCTAACCGCTAACCCTAACCCTGACCCTAACCCTAATCCTTACCCGTACCCTAACCCTAACCCTAACACTTACACTTACCCTAACCCCTACCCTAACCCTAACCCTAACCCTAATCCTTACTCTAACCCTAACCCTAACCCTAACACTAACCCTTACCCGTACCCTAACCCTAAACCTAACCATATCCCTTAGACTAAACCTAGCCCTAAACCTAACCCTTACCCTTACCTTAACCCTAACCAGAACCCTAACCCTTACCCTTACCATAATGCTAACCCTAACACTAACCCTAACCCTAACACATACCCTTAACTTAAAACTAATCCTAACCCTAACCCTAAACCTAAACCTAACCCTAACCTTAACCCTAACCCTAACACTTACCCTAACCCAAACCTTAACGCCAACACTAAACGTAACCTAACGCTAATCCTAACCCGTACCCTTACCCTAACCCTAACACTAACTTTAACCCTAACCCTTACCCTTACCCTAACCCTAAACCTAACGCTATCCCTAACCCTAACCCTAACCCTAAACCTAACCCAAACCCTAACCCTAACCCTTACCCCTAACCCAAAACCTAACCTTAAACATAACCTTAACCCTAACCCTAAACCTAACCCGAAACTTTACCCTTACCCTAACACTAACCCTAAACCTAACCCTAACCCTTACCCTAACCCTAACACTTACCCTAACACTAACCCTGATCCTAACCCTTACCTTTACCCTAACCCTAACCGTAAACCTAACACTAAACCTAACCCTAACCCTAACCCTAACCTTAAACCCTTACCCTTACCCTAACCCTAACCCTAACCCTTACCCTAACCCTAACCCTACCACTAACCCTAACACTTACCCTAACCCTAACCCTAACCCTAACGCTACCCTAAACCTAAACCTAACCCTAACCCTAACCCTTATCCTGACCCTAACCCTAACCCTAACCCTAACCCTAACCCTACACTTACCCGAAAACTAACCTAACCCTAACCCTAACCCTTACACTTATCCTAACCCTAATGCTATCCTTAATCCCCAACCCTAAACCAAACCCTAGACCTAACCCTAACCCTAACCCTTACCCTAACCCTAACCCTAACCCTAAGACTAACACTAACACTTACCCTTAGCCTAACCATAACCCTAACCCTAACACTAACCCTTATCATAACCCTAAACCTAACCCTAACTCTAACCCTAACCCTTAACTTAACCCTAACACTAACCCTAACCCCTAAGCCTAACCCTTACCCTAACCCTAACCCGAACCCCTAACCCTAACCCTAACCGCTAACCCTGACCCTGACCCTAACCCTAATCCTTACCCGTACCCTAAACCTAACCCTAACACATACACTTACCCTAACCCCTACCCTAACCCTAACCCTAACCCTAATCCTTACTCTAATCCTAACCCTAACACTAACACTAACCCTTACCCGTACCCTAACCCTAAACCTAACCATATCCCTTACACTAAACCTAGCCCTAAACCTAACCCTTACCCTTACCTTAACCCTAACCAGAACCCTAACCCTTACCCTTACCATAATGCTAACCCTAACACTAACCCTAACCCTAACACATACCCTTAACTTAAAACTAATCCTAACCCTAACCCTAACCCTAAACGTAACCCTAACCTTAACCCTAACCCTAACACTTACCCTAACCCAAACCTTAACGCCAACACTAAACCTAACCCTAACGTTAATCCTAACCCGTACCCTTACCCTAACCCTAACACTAACTTTAACCCTAACCCTTACCCTTACCCTAACCCTAAACCTAACTCTATCCCTAACCCTAACCCTAACCCTAAACCTAACCCGAACCCTAACCCTAACAGTTAACCTAACCCAAAACCTAATCTTAAACATAACCTTAACCCTAACCCTAAACCTAACCCGAACCTTTACCCTTACCCTAACACTAAACCTAAACCTAACCCTAACCCTTACCCTAACCCTAACACTTACCCTAACACTAACCCAGATCCTAACCCTTACCCTTACCCTAACCCTAACCGTAAACCTAACACTAAACATAACCCTAACCCTAAACCTAAACCTTACCCTTACCCTAACCCTAACCCTAACCCTAACCCTTACCCTAACCCTAACCCTAACACTAACCGTAACACTTACCCTAAACCTAACCCTAACCCTAACCCTAACGCTACCCTAAACCTAAACCTAACCCTAACCCTAACCCTTATCCTGACCCTAACCCTAACCCTAACCCTAACCCTAACAAATACCCTTACCCTAACCCTAACCCTAACCCTAACCGTAACCCTAAACCTAACCCTAAACCTAACCCTAACCCTAACCCTAAATCTAACCCTAACCGTAACCCTAACCGTAACCCTAACCCTAATCCTTACCCTAACGCTAACCCTAACCCTAACCCTTACCCTAACCCTAACCCTAACCCTAACCCTAACCCTAACCCTTACCCTAACCCTAACCCTAACCCTAACACTTAACTTAAACCAAACCCTAACCCTAACCCTTACACTAACCGTAAACCTAACCCTAACGCTTACTCTAACCCTAACCCTAACCCTAACTCTAACCCTAACCCCTAATTTAACACTTAACCTAACCCTAATCCTATATTTAACCCTAACCCTAACCCTTACCCTAACCCTAAAACTAACTCAAACCCTAACACTAACCCTAACCCTAAACCTTACCGTAACCCTAACCCTAACACTTACACTAACCCTAACCATAACCCTAACCATAACCTTAACCCCAACCCTAACCATAACCTTTACCCTTTGCCTAACCCTAACCCTAAACCTAACCCTAACCCTATCCCTAACCTTAAACCTATCCCTTACCCTAACCCTAGCCCTAACCCTTTCCCTTACATTACCCTAAACCTAACTCTCACCCTAACCCTAACCCTAACCCTTACCCTAAACCTAACCTTAACCCTTACCCTTACGCTAACCCTAAACCTAAACCTAACCCTAAATCTAACCCTAACCCTTACTCTTACCCTAACCCTAACCATAATCCTAACGCTAAACCTTACCCTTACCCTAAACCTAAACCTAACTCTTACCCTAAACCTAACCCTAACCCTAACCCTAACCCTTACCTTAATCCTAACCCTAACCCTAACACTTACCCCTACCCAAACTCTAACCCTAACCCTAACCCTAACCCTAACCCAACCCTAACTCTTAACCTTACCCTAACCCTAACCCTAAACCTAACCTGAACCCTCACCCTATCCATAACCCTAACATTTATCTTTACCCTAATCCTAACCCTAAACTTAACCCTAACCCTTACCCTAACCCTAACCCTAACCCTAACCCTAACCCTAACCCTTACCCTAAACCTAACCCTAATCCTAATCCTTACCCTAACCCTAACCCTAAACTTAACCTAACCCTAACACTAAACTTAAACCTAAACCTTACCCTTACCCTAAACCTAAACCTAACTCTAACCCTAACCCTAAACCTAACCCTAAAACTTACCCTAACACTAACCCAAACCCTTACCCTAACCCTAACCCTAACCTTAACCGTAACTTTAACCCTAACCCTATTCCTGACCCGAACCTTTACCCTTAACCTAACCCTAACACTAAACCTTACCCTAACCCTAAACGTAACCGTAACCGTTACCCTAAACCTAACCCTAATCCTAATCCTAACCCTTACTGTTTCCCTAACCCAAACCCTAACCCTAAACCTAACCCTAACCCTAACCCTAACCCTTACCCTACCCTAACCTTAACCCTAACCCTAACCCTTAACCTAACCCTAACCCTAACCCTAACACTAACCCTATCCCTAACCCTAACCCTAACACTAACCCTAACCTAATCCTCACCCTAACCCTAACCCTTACCCTTACCCTAAACCTAACCCTAAACCTAACACTAAACCTAACCCTAACCCCTAAACCTAACCCTAACCCTAACCCTAACCCTTACCTTATCCTAACCCTCACCCTAACCCTAACACTTACCCTTACCCTTAACCCATCTAACCCTAATCCTAACCCTTACCCTAACCCTAACCCTAACCCTTTCCCTTACATAACCCTAAACCTAACCCTCACCCTAACCCTAACCCTAACCCTTACCCTTACCCTATCCCTAACCCTAAACCTTACCCTTACTCTAAACCTAACCCTAACCCTTTCCCTAAACCTAACCCTAACCCTAACCCTAACCCTTACCTTAAACCCTAAACCTAATCCTTACCCTTACCCAAATGCTAACCATATCCCTAACCCTTACCCTAAGCATAACCCTAACCCTTACCCTTACCCTAAACCTAACCCCAACCCTTACCGTAATCCTAAACCTAACCCTAACCCTAACCCTTACCCTTACCCTAACCCTAACCATAACCCTTACCCTAACCCTGGCCTTAAACCCAATCCTAAACCTAACCCTAATCCTTACCTTAACCCTAACACTTATCCTTACCCTAAACCTAAACTTAACCTTAAAACTAACCCTAACCTTAACCATAACCCTTACCCTTACAATAACCCTATCCCTAACCCTAACACTAACCCTTATCATAACCCTAAACCTAACCCTAACTCTAACCCTAACCCTTAAATTAACCCTAACACTAACCCTGACCCCTAAGCCTAACACTTACCCTAACCCTAACCCGAAACCCTAACCCTAACCCTAACCGCTAACCCTAACCCTTACCCTAACCCTAACCCTTACCCGTACCCTAACCCTAAACCTAACACTTGCCCTTACCCTAATCCCTACCCTAACCCTAACCCTAAGCCTAATCCTTACTCTAACCCTAACCCTAACACTAACACTAACCCTTGACCGTACCCTAACCCTAAACCTAACCCTAACCAGTAACCTTACCCTAAAACGAATCCTAACCCTAACCCTAAACCTAAAACTTACACTTACCCTAAACCTAACCCTAACCCTTACACTAAACCTAGCCCTAAACCTAACCCTTACCCTTAACTTAACCCTAACCCAAACCCTAACCCTTACCCTTACCATAACGCTAACCCTAACACTAACCCTAACGCTAACACATACCCTTAACTTAAAACTAATCCTAACCCTAACCGTAACCCTAAACCTAACCCTAACCTTAACCCTAACCCTAACACTTACCCTAACCCAAACCTTAACGCCAACACTAAACCTAACCCTAACCCTAACCCTAACAGTTAACCTAACCCAAAACCTAATCTTAAACATAACCTTAACCCTAACCCTAAACCTAACCCGAACCTTTACCCTTACCCTAACACTAACCCTAACCCTAACCCTAACCCTAACCCTTACCCTAACCCTAACCCTACCACTAACCCTAACACTTACCCTAACCCTAACCCTAACCCTAACCCTAACCCTAACCCTAACGCTACCCTAAACCTAAACCTAACCCTAACCCTAACCCTTATCCTGACCCTAACCCTAACCCTAACTTTAACCCTAACAAATACCATTACACTAACCCTAACCCTAACTGTAACCGTAAACCCAACCCTAAACCTAACCCTAACCCTAACCATAAATCTAACCCTAACCGTAACCCTAACCCTAACCCTAATCCTTACCCTAACCCTAACCCTAACCCTTACCCTAACCCTAACCCTAACCCTAACACTTACCTTAAACCAAACCCTAACCCTAACCCTTACACTAACCCTAAACCTAACCCTAACCCTTACCCTAACACTAAAC
>JANJXV010000479.1:325000-362500 GCA_024803745.1 Megascapheus bottae
CTAAAACTAATCCTAACCCTAACTCTTTTCCTCACCCTAACCCTAACGCTAACCCTAACCCCAACCCTAAACCTAAACCTAGCCCTAACCCTAACACTTACCATTAACCTAACCCTAACCCTAACCCTAACACTAACCCTTATCCTAACCCTAAACATAACCGTAACTCTAACCCTAACCCTTAATCTAAGCCTAACACTAACCCTAAACATAACCCTAACCCTAACACTAAACCTAACACCTAACCCTATATGTAAACCTAACCCTAACCCTAACCCTTACCCTAACCCTAACCCTAACCCTAATCCTTACCCTAACCCTAGCCCTAAACCTAATCCTTACCCTAATCCTAACCCTAACTCTTTTCCTCACCCTAACCCTAACGCTAACCCTAACCCCAACCCTAAACCTAAACCTAGCCCTAACCCTAACACTTACCATTAACCTAACCCTAACCCTAACCCTAACACTAACCCTTATCCTAACCCTAAACATAACCGTAACTCTAACCCTAACCCTTAATCTAAGCCTAACACTAACCCTAAACATAACCCTAACCCTAACACTAAACCTAACACCTAACCCTATATGTAAACCTAACCCTAACCCTAACCCTTACCCTAACCCTAACCCTAACCCTAATCCTTACCCTAACCCTAGCCCTAAACCTAATCCTTACCCTAACCCTAGCCCTAACCCTAACCCTTAACGTAACCCTAACCCTAAACTGAATCCTAACCCTTACCCTTACCCCAACCCTAAACCTAACTCTAACCCTAAAACTAACCCTAACCCTAAACCTTACCCTAAACTTAATCCTAACCCTTACCCTAACCCTAACCCTAACCCTAACCTTAACCATAACCCTAACCCTAACCCTAACCCTAACCCTAAACCTAACCCTAAACATAACCTTAACCATAACCCTAAACCTAACCCTAACATTTATCTTTACCCTAATCCTAACCCTAAACCTAACACTCACCCTTACCCCTAACCCTAACCGTAACCCTAACCGTAACCCTAACCCTTACCCTAAACCTAACCCTAAGCCTAATCCTTACCCTAACCCTAACCCTAACCCTAACCTAACCCTAACCCTAAACTTACCCCTAACCCTTACCCTTACCCTAACCCTAAACCTAACTCTAACCCTAACTCTAACCCTAACCCTAAAACTTACCCTAACCCTATCCCTAACCCTTACCCTAACCCTAACCTTAACCCTAAACTTAACCCTAACCCTATCCCTGACCCGAAACTTTACCCTTAACCTAACCCTAACCCTAAACCTAACTCTAACCCTAACCCTACCGTAACCCTTACCCTAACACTAATCCTAACCCTAAACCTTACTGTTTCCCTAACCCTAAACCTAACCCTAACCCTCACCTTAACCCTAACACTTACCCTTACCCTAACCCTAACCCTAACCCTAACACTAAACCTAACCCTAACCCTAACCCTAACAACTACCCTTACCCTAACCCTAAACGTTAACCTAACCCCAACCCTAACCCTAACACTAACCCTAACACTTACCCTAACCCTAACCCTAACCCTAACGCTACCCTAATTCTAACCCTAACCCTAACCCTAACCCTTATCCTAACCCTAACCCTAACCCTCACCCTAACACATACCCTTACCCTAAACCTAACCCTAACCCTAACCCTAACCGTAACCCTAAACCTAACAATAAACCCAACCCTAACCCTTAGCATAACCCTAACCCTAACCGTAACCGTAACCCTAAACCTAACCCTAACCATAACCCGAACCCAAACCCTAACCCTAAACCTAACCATAACTCTAACCTTTACCTTACCCTAACCCTAACCCTGACCCTTACACTAAACCTAACCCTAACCCTAACCCTAAACCTAACCCTAACCCTAACACATACCCTAAGCCAAACCCTAAACCTAACACTTACACTAACCCTAACCCTAACCCTAACCCTTAACCTAACCCTAACCCTAACCCTAACCCTAACCCCTAACCTTAACCTTAACCTAACCCTAACCCTAAACTTAACCCTAAACCTTACCCTTACCCCAACCCTAAACCTAACTCTAACTCTAACACTAACCCTAACCCTAAACCTTATCATAACCCTAAACCTAACCCTAACCCTAACCCTAACCCAAACAGTAACCCCAACACATACCTAACCCTAACCCTAACCCTAAACCTAACCCTAACCCTAACCCTAACCCTAACCCTAACCCTAAATCTTACACTTACCCTATCCCTAACCCTAAACATTACCCGAAACCTAACCATATCCCTAAACTTAACTCTTATCCTTACCCTAACCCTAACCATAAACCTGACCCTAACTCTAACCCCTAACCCTATAGGTAACCCTTACCCTAACCCTAACCCTTACCCTAACCCTAACCCTAACCCTAATCCTAACCCTAACCCTAGCCCTAACCCTAACCCTTAACCTAACCCTAACCCTAACCCTTACCCTAACCCTTACCCTTACCCTAACCCTAAACCTAACTCTAACCCTAACCCTACCCCTAACCCTAAAACTTACCCTAACCTTAATCCTAACCCTTACCCTAACCCTAACCCTAAACTTAACCATAACCTTAACCCTAACCCAACCCTAACCCTAACCCTAAACATAACCTTAACCCTAAGCCTAACCCTAATCCTAACACCTAACCCTATCCCTAACCCGAACCCCTACCCTTACCCTAACCCTAACCCTAACACTTACCCAAAACCTAATCCTAACCCTAACCCTTAACCTCACCCTAACCCTAACGCTAACCTTAACCCCAACCCTAATCCTAAACCTAGCCCTAACCCTAACCCTAACCCTTACCCTAATCCTAACCCTAACCCTAACACTAACACTTACCCTTAACCTAACCCTAAACCTAACCCTAACACTAACACTTTTCCTAACCCTAACCCTAATCCTAACTCTAACCCTAGCCCTTAACCTCACCCTAACACTAACCCTAACCCCTAACCCTTACTCTAACCCTAACCCTAACCCTAACCCCAACCCTAACCCTAACCCTAACCGCTAACCCTAACACTAACCCTAACCTTAACCCTAACCCCTACCCTAACCCTAACCCTAATCCTAATCCTTACTCTAACCCTAACCCTAACCCTAACATTAACCCTTACCCGTACCCTAACCCTAAATCTAACCCTAACCCTAACCCTTACGCTTACCCTAACCCTAATTCTAACCCTAAACCTAAACCTAAAACATACATTTACCCTAAACATAACCTAACCATTACAATAAACCTAACCCTAACCCTAAACCTTACCCTTACCTTAAACCTAACCCTAACCGTTACCCTTACCCTAACGCTAACCCTAACCCTAACCCTAACATATACCCTTAACCTAAACCTAACCCTAACCCTAACCGTAACCCTAAACTTAACCCTAAACTTAACCCTAACCCTAACACTTACCCTAACCCTAACCTTAACCCTAAACCTTACCCTATCCCTAACCCTAACCCTAACACTAAACCTAACCCTAACCCTAACCCTACCGCTTACCCTTACCCTAACCCTAACCCTAACCCTAACCCTAACCCTAACCCTAACCCTTACCCTAACCCTAATCCTAACACTAACACTAACCCTAACACTTACCCTAACCCTAACCCTAACCCTAACGCTACCCTAAACCTAACCATAACCCAAACCCTCACCCTTATCCTCACCCTAACCCTAACCCTATCGCTAACACATTACCTTACCCTAACCTTAACCCTAACCCTAACCCTAACCCTAAACCTAACCCTATACCTAACCTTAACCCTAACCCTAAATCTAACCCTAAACCTAACCCTAAACCTAACACTAACCCTAACCCTAACCCTAACCCAAACCCTAAACCTAAACCTAACCCTAACCCTAACCCTAATCCTTACCCTAACCCTAACCCTAACTTTAACCCTAACCCTAACCCAAGCCTTTCTCTTACAATTAACCTAACCCTAACCCTAAACCTTACCCGAAACCTAAACCTATCCCTAACCCTAAATCTTATCCTTACCCTAACCCTAACCCTAAAACTAACCCTAACCCTAATGCTAACCCTAACCCTAACCCTAACCCTAACCCAACCCTAACTCTTACCCTTACCCTATCCCTAACCCAAAACCTTACCTGAAACCTAACCCTATCCCTAACCTTAACTCTTATCCTTACCCTAACCCTAACCCTAAACCTGACCCTAACCCTAACCCCAAACCCTATTCGTAACCCTAACCCTAACCCTCACGCTAACCCTAACCCTAACCCTAATCCTTACCCTAACCCTAGCCCTAACCCTTACCCTTACCCTAACCCTAAACCTAACTCTAACCCTAACCCTAACCCTAAAACTTACCCTAACCTGAATCCTAACCTTTACAATAACCCTAACCCTAACCCTAACCTTAACCATAACCTTAACCTTAACCCTAACCCTAACCCTAAACCTAACCCTAAACATAACCTTAACCCTAACCCTAACCCTAATCTTAACACCTAACCCTATCCCTAACCCGAACTCCTACCCTTACCCTAACCCTAACCCTAACACTTACCCTAAACCTAATCCTAACCCTAACCCTTACCCTCACCCTAACCCAAACGCTAACCTTCACCCCAAACCTAAACCTAAACCTAGCCCTAACCCTAACCCTAACCCTTACCCTAACCCTAACCCTAACCCTAACCCTAAACCTAAACCTAACCCTAACACTAACACTTACCATTAACCTAACCCTAACGCTAACCCGAACACTAACCCTTAACCTAACCCTAACCCTAACCCTAACTCTAACCCTAACAATTAACCTAACCCTAACACTAACACTAAACGTAACCCTAACCATAACCCTAACCCTAACCCCTAACCCTATACGTAACCCTAACCCTAACCCTAACCCTTACTCTAACCCTAATCCTAACCCTAATCCTTACCCTAACCCTAGCCCTAACCCTAATCCTTACCCTAACCCTAGCCCTAACCCTAACCCTTAACCTAACCCTAACCCTAAACTTAACCCTAACCCTTACCCTTACCCTAACCCTAAACTTAACTCTAACCCTAACCTTAACCCTAACCCTTAACCTTACCCTAACTTTAATCCTAACACTTACCCTAACCCTAACCCTAACCTTAACCATAACCTTAACCCTAACCATAACCCTAACCCTAACCCTAAACCTATCCCTAAACATAACCATAACCTTAACCCTAACCCTAACCCTAACCGTAACATTTACCCTTACCCTAACCCTAACCCTAAACCTAACCCCAACCCTAACCCTAAACCTAACCCTAACCCTAACCCTAACCCTAAACTTAACCCTAACCCTAATCCTAACCCTTGCCCTTACCCTAACCCTAACCCTTAACCTAACACTAACCCTAACCCTAACAATAACCTTAACCCTAACCCTTACCCTTACCCTAACCCTAACCCTAAACCTAATCCTAAACCTAACCCTTACCCTTATCCTAACTCTAACCCTAACACTAACACTTACCCTTATTCTAACCCCTACACTAACCCTAACCCTAACCCTTACCCTTACCCTAACCCTAACCCTAACCCTAACCCCTACACTAACCCTAACCCTAACCCTAACCCTTACCCTAAACCTAACCCTAACCCTTACCCTTACCCTAACCCTAACCCTAACACTAACACTAACCATAAACCTTATCCTTACCCTAACCCTAACCCTAACTCTAACCCTAAACCTAACCCTCACCCTTACCCCTAACCCTAACCGTAACCCTAACCGTAACCCTAACCCTTACCCTAAACCTAACCCTAAGCCTAATCCTTACCCTAACCCTAACCTAACCCTCACCCTAAACTTACCCCTAACCCTCACCCTTACCCTAACCCTAAACCTAACTCTAACCCTAACTCTAACCCTAACCCTAAAACTTACCCTAACCCTATCCCTAACCCTAACCCTAACCCTAAACCTAAACCCTAACCCTAACCCTAACCATAACCCTTACCCTAACCCTAACCCTAATCCTAACCCTAAACCTTACCGTTTCCCCAACTCTAAACCTAACCCTAACCCTAACCTTAACAATAACCCTTACCCTTAACCTAACCCTAACCCTAACGCTAACACTAAACCTAACCCTAATCCTAACAATTACCCTTACCCTAACCCTAACCCTTAACCTAACCCTAACCCTAACACTAGCCCTAACCCTAACCCTAGCCCTAACCCTTAACCTAAACCTAACCCTAAACTTAACCCAAACCCTTACCCTTACCCTAACCCTAAACCTAACTCTACCCTAACCCCATCCTAACCCTAAACCTTACCCTAACCTTAATCCTAACCCTTACCCTAACCCTAACACCTAACCCTATCCCTAAACCGAACCCCTACCCTTACCCTAACCCTAACCCTAACCATAACCCTAACACTTACCCTAAAACTAATCCTAACCCTAACTCTTACCCTCACCCTAACTCTAACGCAAACCTTAACCCCAACCCTAAACCTAAACCTAGACCTAACCCTAACCCTACCCTTACCCTAACCCTAACCCTAACCCTAACCCTAACACTAACACTTACCCTTAACCTAAACCTAACCCTAACCCTAACACTAACCCTTATCCTAACCCTAACCCTAACCCTAACCCTAACTCTAACCCTAACCCTTAATCTAACACTAACACTAACCCTAAACGTAACCTTAACCCTAACACCTAACCCTATACGTAACCCTAACCCAAACCCTAACCCTTACCCTAACCCTAATCCTTACCCTAACCCTAGCCCTAAACCTAATCCTTACCCTAACCCTAGCCCTAACCCTAACCCTTAACGTAACCCTAAACCTAAATTTAACCCTAACCCTTACCATTACCCTAACCCTAAACCTAACTCTAACCTTAAATTAACCCTAACCCTAAACCTTACCCTAACCTTAACCATAACCATAACCCTAACCCTAACTCTAACCCTAAATTTAACCCTAAACATAACCTTAACCCTAACCCTAACCGTAACCCTAACCCTAACCTTCACCCTTACCCTAACCCTAACCCTAACCCTAACCTTAACCCTAACCCTAATCCTAACCCTTGCCCTTAACCTAACCCTAACCGTAAACCTAACACTAACACTAACCCTAAGCCTAAACTTAAACCTAACCCTTATTCTTACCCTAAACCTAACCCTGAACCTAACCCTAACCCTAACCCTAAACCCAAACCCTACCCTAACCCTAACCCTAACCCTAAACCTAACTCTAACCCTAACTCTAACCCTAACCCTAAAACTTACCCTAACCCTATCCCTAACCCTTACCATAACCCTAACCTTAACCCTAAACTTAACCCTAACCCTATCCCTGACCCAAACCTTTACCCTTAACCTAACCTTAACCCTAAACCTAACCATAACCCTAACCCTAACCGTAACCCTTACCCTAACCCTAATCCTAACCCTAAACCTTACCGTTTCCCTAACCCTAAACCTAACCCTAACCCTAACCTTAAACCTAACACTTACCCTTACCCTAACCCTAACCCTAACCCTAACACTAAACCTAACCCTAACCCTAACCCTAACAACTACCGTTACCCTAACCCTAACCGTTAACCTAATCCTAAACCTAACACTAACCCTAACACTTACCCTAACCCTAACCCTAACGCTACCCTAATCCTAACCCTAACCCTAACCCTAACCTTTATCCTAACCCTAACCCTAACCCTAACCCAAACACATACCCTTACCCTAACCCTAATCCTAACCCTAAACGTAACCCTTAACCTAACAATAAACCTAACCCTAACCCTAAGCCTAACCCTAACCCTAACCGTAACCCTAAACCTAACCCTAACCCTAACCCTAAACCTAACCCTAACCCTAACACTTACGCTAAGCCAAACCATAATCCTAAACCTTACACTAACCCTACCCCTAACCATAACACTTAACCTAACCCTAAACGTTACCCTTAGCCTAACCCTAAACCGAACTCTAACTCTAACACTAACCCTAACCCTAAACCTTATCATAACCCTAAACCTAACCCTAACTCTAACCTTAACCCTAACAGTAACCCCAACACATACCTAACACTAACCCTAACCCTAACCCTAACCCTAACCCTAACTCAAACCTAACCCGAACCCTAATCCAATCCCTAACCCTAAACCTAATCCTTACCCTAACCCTAACCCTAAACCTAACACTTAACCTAACTTCTATCCTAACCCTAACCCTAACCCTAATCCTTACTCTAACCCAAACCCTGACCCTAACACTAACCCTTACCCGTACCCTAACCCAAAACCTAACCCTAACCCGTACCCTTACACTAACCCTAATCTTAATCCTAACCCTAAACCTAAAATTTACACTTACCCTAAACCTAACCCTAACGCTTACACTAAACATAACCCTAACCCTAACACTTACCCTTACCTTATCCCTAAACCTAACCCTTACCCATACCCTAAACCTAACTCTAACCCTAACTCTAACCCTAACCCTAAAACTTAGGCTAACCCTATCCCTAACACTTACCCTAACCCTAACCTTAACCCTAAACTTAACCCTAACCCTATCCCTGACCCGAAACTTTACACTTAACCTCACCCTAACCCTAACGCTAACCTTAACCCCAACCCTAAACCTAAACCTAGCCCTAACCCTAACTCTAACCCTTACCCTAACCCTAATACTAACCCTAACACTAACACTTACCCTTAACCTAAACCCTCACCCTAAAAATAACCCTTTTCCTAACCCTAACCCTAACCCTAACTCTAACCCTAACCCTTAACCTAACCCTTACACTAACCCGAACCCCTAACCCTTACTCTAACCCTAACCCTAACCGTAACCCCTAACCCTAACCATAACCCTAACCGCTAACCCTAACCCTAACCCTAACCCTAACACTAACCCCTACCCTAACCCTAACCCTAATCCTAATCTTTACTCTAACCCTAAACCTAACCCTAACATTAACCCTTACCCGTACCCTAACCCTAAACCTAACCCTAACCCTAACCCTTACCCTTACCCTAACCCTAACCCTAACCCTAACCCTAAACCTAACCCTAATCCTTACCCTAACCCTTACCCTAACCCTAACCCTTACCCTTTCCCTACCCAGAACCCTAACCCTAAACCTAACCCTTACCCTTACCTCAGCCTAACCCTAAACCTAACCTTACCCCTAACCCTAACCCTAACCTTACACCTAACCCTAACCCTAAACCTAACCTTACCCTTACCCTAGCCCTAACCCTAAACCTAACCCTAAACCTAACCCTAATCCTAACACCTAACCCTATCCCTAACCTGAACCCCTACCCTTTCCCTAACCCTAACCCTAACCCTAACACTTACCCAAAACCTAATCCTAACCCTAACCCTTAACCTCACCCTAACCCTAACGCTAACCTTAACCCCAACCCTAAACCTAAACCTAGCCCTAACCCTAACTCTAACCCTTACCCTAACCCTAACCCTAACACTAACCCTAACACTAACACTTACCCTTAACCTAACTCTAACCCTAACCCTAACAATAACACTTTTCCTAACCCTAACCCTAACCCTAACTCTAACCCTAACCCTTAACCTAACCCTTACACTAACCCTAACCCCTAACCCTTACTCAAACCCTAACCCTAACCGTAACCCCTAACCCTAACCCTAACCCTAACCGCTAACCCTAACCCTAACCCTAACATTAACCCCTACGCTAAACCTAACCCTAATCCTAATCCTTACTCTAACCCTAACCCTAACCCTAACATTAACCCTTACCCGTACCCTAACCCTAAATCTAACCCTAACCCTAACCCTTACCCTTACCCTAACCCTAATTCTAACCCTAAACCTAAACCTAAAACTTACACTTACCCTAAACATAACCTAACCCTTACACGAAATCTAACCCTAACCCTAACCCTTACCCTTACCTTAAACCTAACCCTAACCGTTACCCTTACCCTAACGCTAACCCTAACCCTAACCCTAACACATACCCTTAACCTAAACCTAACCCTAACCCTAACCGTAACCCTAAACCTAACCCTAACCTTAACCCTAACCCTAACACTTACCCTAACCCTAAAATTAACCCTAACGCTTACCCTTACCCTAACACTAACCCTAACCCTTACCCTAACCCTAACCCTAACACTAACCCTAACACTTACCCTAACCCTAACCCTAATCCTAACCCTAACGCTACCCTAAACCTAACACTAACCCTAACCCTAAACCTTATCCTAACCCTAACCCTAACCCTAACGCTAACACATACCCTTCCCCTAACCCTAACCCTAACCCTAACCCTTACCCGAAACCTAACCCTATCCCTAACCCTAACTCTTATACTTACCCTAACCATAACCCTAAACCTAACCCTAACCCTAATGCTAACACTAACCTTAACCCTAAACCTTACCCTTACCCTAACCCTAACCCTAACCCTAACACTTACCCTTGCCCTAACCCCTACCCTAACCCTAACCCTAACCCTAATCCTTACTCTAACCCTAACCCTAACACTAACACTAACCCTTAACCGTACCCTAACCCTAAACCTAACACTAACCTTAACCATAACCCGTACACTTACACTAACCCTAATCCTAAACTAACCCTAAGCCTAAAACTTACACTTACCCTAAACCTAACCCTAACCATTACACTAAACATAACCCTAACCCTAAGCTTTACCCTTACCTTATCCCTAACCCTAACCCTTACCCTTACCCTAACGCTAACCCTAACCCTAACCCTAACCCTAACCCAACCCTAACTCTTACCCTTACCCTATCCCTAACACTAAACCTTACCCGAAACCTAACCCTATCCCTAACCTTAACTCTTATCCTTACCCTAACCCTAACCCTAAACCTGACCCTCACCCTAACCTCTAACCCTATACGTAACCCTAACCCTAACCCTAACCCTTACCGTAACCCTAACCCTAACCCTAATCCTTACCCTAACCCTGGCCCAAACCCTAACCCTTAACCTAACACTAACCCTAACCCTAAACCTTACCCTTACCCTAACCCTAAACCTAACTCTAACCCTAACGCTAACCCTAACCCTAAACCTTACCCTAAACTTAATCCTATCCCTTACCCTAACCCTAACCCTAACCTTAACCATAACCTTAACCCTAACTCTAACCCTAAACCTAACCCTAAACATAAACTTAACCCTAACACTAACCGTACTCCTAGAACCTAACCCTATCCCTAACCCGAACCCCTACCCTTCCCCTAACCCTAACCCTAACCCTAACCCTAACACTTACCCTAAACCTAATCCTAACCCTAACCCTTACCCTCACCCTAACCCAAACGTTAACCTTAACCCCAACCCTAAACCTAAACCTAGCCCTAAACCTAACTCTCACCCTTACCCTAACCCTAACCCTAACCTTAACCCTAACCCTAACCCTAACCCTAACCCTAACCCTTACCCTAACCCTAATCCTAACACTAACACTAACCCTAACACTTACCCTAACCCTAACCCTAACCCTAACCCTAACCCTACCCTAAACCTAACCCTAACCCTAACCCTAACCCTTATCCTCACGCTAACCCTAAACCTAACGCTAACACATTACCTTACCCTAACCCTAACCCTAACCCTAACCGTAACCCTAAACCTAACCCTATACCTAACCTTAACCCTAACCCTAAATCTAACCCTAAACCTAACCCTAAACCTAACCCTAACCCTAACCCTAACCCTAACCCAAACCCTAAACCTAAACCTAACCCTAACCCTAACCCTAATCCTTACCCTAACCCTAACCCTAACCTTAACCCTAACCCTAACCCAAGCCTATCTCTTACACTTAACCTAACCCTAACCCTAAACCTTACCCGAAACCTAACCCTATCCCTAACCCTAACTCTTATCCTTACCCTAACCCTAACCCTAAAACTAACCCTAACCCTAATGCTAACCTTAACCCTAACCCTACCCCTAACCCAACCCTAACTCTTACCCTTACCCTATCCCTAACCCAAAACCTTACCTGAAACCTAACCCTATCCCTAACCTTAACTTTTATCCTTACCCTAACCCTAACCCTAAACCTGACCCTAACCCTAACCCCAAACCCTATTCGTAACCCTAACCCTAACCCTAACTCTTACCCTAACCCTAACCCTAACCCTAATCCTTACCCTAACCCTAACCCTAACCCTAACCCTTAACCTAACCCTAAACCTAACCCTAACCCTAAACCTTACCCTTACCCTAACCCTAAACCTAACTCTAACCCTAACCCTAACCCTAAAACTTACCCTAACCTGAATCCTAACCCTTACCATAACCCTAACCCTAACATTAACCATAACCTTAACCTTAACCCTAACCCTAACCCTAAACCTAACCCTAAACATAACCTTAACCCTAACCCTAACCGTAATCTTAACACCTAACCCTATCCCTAACCCGAACTCCTACTCTTACCCTAACCCTAACGCTAAGCATAACCCTAACCCTAACATTTACCCTAAACCTAATCCTAACCCTAACCCTTACCCTCACCCTAACCCAAACGCTAACCTTCACCCCAACCCTAAACCTAAACCTAGCCCTAACCCTAACCCAAACCCTAACCCTAAACCTAAACCTAACCCTAACACTAACACTTACCCTTAACGTAACCCTAACGCTATCCCGAACACTAACCCTTATCCTAACCCTAACCCTAACCCTAACTCTAACCCTAACCCTTAACCTAACCCTAACCCTAACCCTAAACGTAACCCTAACCATAACCCTAATCCTTACTCTAACCCTAGCCCTAACCCTAACCCTTAACCTAACCCTAACCCTAAACTTAACCCTAACCCTTACCCTTACCCTAACCCTAAACTTAACTCTAACCCTAACCTTAACCCTAACCCTAAAACTTACCCTAACTTTAATCCTAACACTTACCCTAACCCTACCCCTAACCTTAACAATAACCTTAACCCTAACCATAACCCTAACCCTAACCCTAAACCTATCCCTAAACATAACCTTAACCTTAACCCTAACCCTAACCCTAACATTTACCCTTACCCTAACCCTAACCCTAAACCTAACCCCAACCCTAACCCTAACCCTAACCCTAACCCTAAACTTAACTCTAACCCTAATCCTAACCCTTGCCCTTACCCTAACCCTAACCCTTAACCTAACACTAACCCTAACCCTAACAATAACCTTAACCCTAACCCTTACCCTTACCCTAACCCTAACCCTAAACCTAATCCTAAACCTAACCCTTACCCTTATACTAACCCTAACCCTAACACTAACACTTACCCTTACCCTAACCCCTACACTAACCCTAACCCTAACCCTAACCCTTACCCTAAACCTAACCCTAACCCTTACTCTTACCCTAACCCTAACCCTAACCCTTACCCTAAACCTAAATCTAACCCTAATCCTTATCCTAACCCTAACCCTAACCCTAACCTAAACCTAACACTAAACTTACCCCTAACCCTTACCCTTACCCTAACCCTAAACCTAACTCTAACCCAGCTCTAACCCTAACCCTAAAACTTACCCTAACCCTATCCCTAACCCTAACCCTAACCCTAACCTTAACCCTAACCTTAACCCTAACCCTATCCCTGACCCGAAACTTTACCCTTAACCTAACCCTAAACCTAAACCTAACCCTAACCCTAACCGTAACCCTTACCCTAACCCTAACCCTAATCCTAACCCTAAACCTTACTGTTTCCCTAACTCTAAACCTAACCCTAACCCTAACCTTAACAATAACACTTACCCTTAACCTAACCCTAACCCTAACACTAAACCTAACCCTAACCCTAACAATTACCCTTACCCTAACCCTACCCCTTAACCTAACCCTAACCCTAACCCTAGCCCTAACCCTAACCCTTAACCTAAACCTAACCCTAAACTTAACCCTAACCCTTACCCTTACCCTAACCCTAAACCCAACTCTACCCTAACCCCACCCTGACCCTAAACCTTACCCTAACCTTAATCCTAACCCTTACCCTAACCCTAACGTTAACCATAACCTTAACCCTAACACTAACCCTAACCCTAAACCTAACCCTAAACCTAACCTTAACCCTAACCCTAACCCTAACCCTAACCCTAACCCTAACCCTAACACCTAACCCTATCCCTAAACCGAACCCCTACCCTTAACCTAACCCTAACCCTAACCATAACCCTAACACTTACCCTAAAACTAATTCTAACACTAACTCTTACCCACACCCTAACCCTAACGCTAACCTTAACCCCAACCCTAAACCTAAACCTAGCCCTAACCCTAACTCTAACCCTTACCCTAACCCTAATACTAACCCTAACACTAACACTTACCCTTAACCTAAACCCTCACCCTAAAAATAACCCTTTTCCTAACCCTAACCCTAACCCTAACTCTAACCCTAACCCTTAACCTAACCCTTACACTAACCCGAACCCCTAACCCTTACTCTAACCCTAACCCTAACCGTAACCCCTAACCCTAACCATAACCCTAACCGCTAACCCTAACCCTAACCCTAACCCTAACACTAACCCCTACCCTAACCCTAACCCTAATCCTAATCTTTACTCTAACCCTAAACCTAACCCTAACATTAACCCTTACCCGTACCCTAACCCTAAACCTAACCCTAACCCTAACCCTTACCCTTACCCTAACCCTAACCCTAACCCTAACCCTAAACCTAACCCTAATCCTTACCCTAACCCTTACCCTAACCCTAACCCTTACCCTTTCCCTACCCAGAACCCTAACCCTAAACCTAACCCTTACCCTTACCTCAGCCTAACCCTAAACCTAACCTTACCCCTAACCCTAACCCTAACCTTACACCTAACCCTAACCCTAAACCTAACCTTACCCTTACCCTAGCCCTAACCCTAAACCTAACCCTAAACCTAACCCTAATCCTAACACCTAACCCTATCCCTAACCTGAACCCCTACCCTTTCCCTAACCCTAACCCTAACCCTAACACTTACCCAAAACCTAATCCTAACCCTAACCCTTAACCTCACCCTAACCCTAACGCTAACCTTAACCCCAACCCTAAACCTAAACCTAGCCCTAACCCTAACTCTAACCCTTACCCTAACCCTAACCCTAACACTAACCCTAACACTAACACTTACCCTTAACCTAACTCTAACCCTAACCCTAACAATAACACTTTTCCTAACCCTAACCCTAACCCTAACTCTAACCCTAACCCTTAACCTAACCCTTACACTAACCCTAACCCCTAACCCTTACTCAAACCCTAACCCTAACCGTAACCCCTAACCCTAACCCTAACCCTAACCGCTAACCCTAACCCTAACCCTAACATTAACCCCTACGCTAAACCTAACCCTAATCCTAATCCTTACTCTAACCCTAACCCTAACCCTAACATTAACCCTTACCCGTACCCTAACCCTAAATCTAACCCTAACCCTAACCCTTACCCTTACCCTAACCCTAATTCTAACCCTAAACCTAAACCTAAAACTTACACTTACCCTAAACATAACCTAACCCTTACACGAAATCTAACCCTAACCCTAACCCTTACCCTTACCTTAAACCTAACCCTAACCGTTACCCTTACCCTAACGCTAACCCTAACCCTAACCCTAACACATATCCTTAACCTAAACCTAACCCTAACCCTAACCGTAACCCTAAACCTAACCCTAACCTTAACCCTAACCCTAACACTTACCCTAACCCTAAAATTAACCCTAACGCTTACCCTTACCCTAACACTAACCCTAACCCTTACCCTAACCCTAACCCTAACACTAACCCTAACACTTACCCTAACCCTAACCCTAATCCTAACCCTAACGCTACCCTAAACCTAACACTAACCCTAACCCTAAACCTTATCCTAACCCTAACCCTAACCCTAACGCTAACACATACCCTTCCCCTAACCCTAACCCTAACCCTAACCCTTACCCGAAACCTAACCCTATCCCTAACCCTAACTCTTATACTTACCCTAACCATAACCCTAAACCTAACCCTAACCCTAATGCTAACCCTAACCTTAACCCTAAACCTTACCCTTACCCTAACCCTAACCCTAACCCTAACACTTACCCTTGCCCTAACCCCTACCCTAACCCTAACCCTAACCCTAATCCTTACTCTAACCCTAACCCTAACACTAACACTAACCCTTAACCGTACCCTAACCCTAAACCTAACACTAACCTTAACCATAACCCGTACACTTACACTAACCCTAATCCTAAACTAACCCTAAGCCTAAAACTTACACTTACCCTAAACCTAACCCTAACCATTACACTAAACATAACCCTAACCCTAAGCTTTACCCTTACCTTATCCCTAACCCTAACCCTTACCCTTACCCTAACGCTAACCCTAACCCTAACCCTAACCCTAACCCAACCCTAACTCTTACCCTTACCCTATCCCTAACACTAAACCTTACCCGAAACCTAACCCTATCCCTAACCTTAACTCTTATCCTTACCCTAACCCTAACCCTAAACCTGACCCTCACCCTAACCTCTAACCCTATACGTAACCCTAACCCTAACCCTAACCCTTACCGTAACCCTAACCCTAACCCTAATCCTTACCCTAACCCTGGCCCAAACCCTAACCCTTAACCTAACACTAACCCTAACCCTAAACCTTACCCTTACCCTAACCCTAAACCTAACTCTAACCCTAACGCTAACCCTAACCCTAAACCTTACCCTAAACTTAATCCTATCCCTTACCCTAACCCTAACCCTAACCTTAACCATAACCTTAACCCTAACTCTAACCCTAAACCTAACCCTAAACATAAACTTAACCCTAACACTAACCGTACTCCTAGAACCTAACCCTATCCCTAACCCGAACCCCTACCCTTCCCCTAACCCTAACCCTAACCCTAACCCTAACACTTACCCTAAACCTAATCCTAACCCTAACCCTTACCCTCACCCTAACCCAAACGTTAACCTTAACCCCAACCCTAAACCTAAACCTAGCCCTAAACCTAACTCTCACCCTTACCCTAACCCTAACCCTAACCTTAACCCTAACCCTAAACCTAACCCTAACACTAACACTTACCCTTAACCTAACCCTAACCCTGACCCGAAC
Source organism: Megascapheus bottae (assembly GCA_024803745.1). Classification (NCBI taxonomy): domain Eukaryota; kingdom Metazoa; phylum Chordata; class Mammalia; order Rodentia; family Geomyidae; genus Megascapheus; species Megascapheus bottae. Next base: position 342,184 of record JANJXV010000479.1, read on the forward strand.
ACTAACCCTTATCCTAACCCTAACCCTAACCCTAACCCCTAACCCTATACGTAACCCTAATCCTAACCCTAACCCTTACTCTAACCCTAACCCTAACCCTAATCCTTACCCTAACCCTAGCCCTAACCCTAATCCTTACCCTAACCCTAGCCCTAACCCTAACCCTTAACCTAAACCTAACCCTAAACTTAACCCTAACCTTTACCCTTACCCTAACCCTAAACCTAACTCTAACCTAAACTTAAACCTAACCCTAAACCTTACCCTAACTTTAATCCTAACACTTACCCTAACCCTAACCCTAACCTTAACCATAACCTTAACCCTAACCATAACCCTAACCCTAACCCTAAACCTAACCCTAAACATAACCTTAACCTTAACCCTAACCCTAACCCTAACCCTAAACTTTACCCTTACCCTAACCCTAACCCTAAACCTAACCCTAACCCTAACCCTAACCCTAACCCTAACCCTAAACTTAACCCTAACCCTAATCCTAACCCTTGCCCTTACCCTAACCCTAACCCTAAACCTAACACTAACCCTAAACCTAACCCTAACCTTAACGCTAACCCTTACCCTTACCCTAAACCTAACCCTAAACCTAATCCTAACCCTAACCCTTACCCTTATCCTAACCCTAACCCTAACACTAACACTTACCCTTACCCTAACCCCTACACTTACCCTAACCCTAACCCTAACCCTTACCCTAAACCTAACCCTAACCCTTACCCTTACCCTAGCCCTAACATTAAACCTAACGCTAAACCTTAAACTTACCCCAAACCTAACCCTTACCCCTAACCCTAACCGTAACCCTAACCCTAACCCTAACCCTTACCCTAAACCTAACTCTAACCCTAATCCTTACCCTAACCCTAACCCTAACCCTAACCTAACCCTAACCCTAAACTTACCCCTAACCCTTACCCTTACCCTAACCCTAATCCTAACTCTAACCCTAACTCTAACCCTAACCCTAAAACTTACCCTAACCCTATACCTAACCCTTACCCTAACCCTAACCTTAACCCTAAACTTAACCCGAACCCTATCCCTGACCCGAACCTTTACCCTTAACCTAACCCTAACCCTAACCCTAACCCTAACCCTAACCCTTACCCTAAACCTAACCCTAACCCTAACCCTAACCCTAACCCTAGCACTAAACCTAACACTAACCCTAACCCTAACAATTACCCTTACCCTAACCCTAAGCCTTAACCTAACCCTAACCCTTACCCTAACACTAACCCTAACACTTACCCTAAACCTAAACCTAACCCTAACCCTAATCCTTACCCTAACCCTAGCCCTAACCCTAACCCTTAACCTAAACCTAACCCTAAACTTAACCCTAACCCTTACCTTTACCCTAACCCTAAACCTAACTCTAACCCTAACCCCACCCTAACCCTAAATCTTACCCTAACCTTAATCCTAACCCTTACCCTAACCTTAACCTTAACCATAAACTTAACCCTAACCCTAACCCTAACCCTAAACCTAACCCTAAACATAACCTTACCTAACCCTAACCCTAATCCTAACACCTAACCCTATCCCTAAACCGAACCCCTACCCTTACCCTAACCCTAACCCTAACCCTAACCCTAACCCTAACAGTTACCCTAAAACTAATCCTAACCCTAACTCTTTTCCTCACCCTAACCCTAACGCTAACCCTAACCCCAACCCTAAACCTAAACCTAGCCCTAACCCTAACCCTAACCCTTACCCTAACCCTAACCCTAAACCTAACCATAACACTAACACTTACCATTAACTTAACCCTAACCCTAACCCTAACACTAACCCTTATCCTAACCCTAACCCTAACCATAACTCTAACCCTAACCCTTAATCTAACCCTAACACTAACCCTAAACGTAACCCTAACCCTAACACTAAACCTAACCCCTAACCCTATATGTAAACCTAACCCTAACCCTAACCCTTACCCTAACCCTAACCCTAACCCTAATCCTTACCCTAACCCTAGCCCTAAACCTAATCCTTACCCTAACCCTAGCCCTAACCCTAACCCTTAACGTAACCCTAACCCTAAACTGAATCCTAACCCTTACCCTTACCCCAACCCTAAACCTAACTCTAACCCTAAAACTAACCCTAACCCTAAACCTTACCCTAAACTTAATCCTAACCCTTACCCTAACCCTAACCCTAACCCTAACCCTAACCTTAACCATAACCCTAACCCTAACCCTAACCCTAAACCTAACCCTAAACATAACCTTAACCCTAACCCTAAACCTAACCCTAACATTTATCTTTACCCTAATCCTAACCCTAAACCTAACCCTCACCCTTACCCCTAACCCTAACCGTAACCCTAACCGTAACCCTAACCCTTACACTAAACCTAACCCTAAGCCTAATCCTTACCCTAACCCTAACCCTAACCCTAACCTAACCCTAACCCTAAACTTACCCCTAACCCTTACCCTTACCCTAAACCTAAACCTAACTCTAACCCTAACTCTAACCCTAACCCTAAAACTTACCCTAACCCTATCCCTAACCCTTACCCTAACCCTAACCTTAACCCTAAACTTAACCCTAACCCTATCCCTGACCCGAAACTTTACCCTTAACCTAACCCTAACCCTAAACCTAACCCTAACCCTAACCCTACCGTAACCCTTACCCTAACACTAATCCTAACCCTAAACCTTACTGTTTCCCTAACCCTAAACCTAACCCTAACCCTAACCTTAACCCTAACACTTACCCTTACCCTAACCCTAAGCCTAATCCTAACAACTACCCTTACCCTAACCCTAACCGTTAACCTAACCCCAACCCTAACCCTAACACTAACCCTAACACTTACCCTAACCCTAACCCTAACCCTAACGCTACCCTAATCCTAACCCTAACCCTAACCCTAACCCTTATCCTAACCCTAACCCTAACCCTAACCCTAACACATACCCTTACCCTAAACCTAACCCTAACCTTAACCCTAACCGTAACCCTAAACCTAACAATAAACCCAACCCTAACCCTAAGCATAACCCTAACCCTAACCGTAACCCTAAACCTAACCCTAACCATAACCCTAACCCAAACCCTAACCCCAAACCTAACCATAACTCTAACCTTTACCCTTACCCTAACCCTAACCCTAACCCTTACCCTAAACCTAACCCTAACCCTAACCCTAACCCTAAACCTAACCCTAAACCTAACACTTACCCTAAGCCAAACCCTAAACCTAACACTTACACTAACCCTAACCCTAACCCTAACCCTAACCCTTAACCTAACCATAACCCTAACCCTAACCCTAACCCCTAACCTTAACCTTAACCTAACCCTAACCCTAAACTTAACCCTAAACCTTACCCTTACCCTAACCCTAAACCTAACTCTAACTTTAACACTAACCCTAACCCTAAACCTTATCATAACCCTAAACCTAACCCTAACCCTAACCCTAACCCTAACAGTAACCCCAACACATACCTAACCCTAACCCTAACCCTAACCCTAACCCTAACCCTAAACCTAACCCTAACCCTAACCCTAACCCTAACACTTACCCAAAACCTAATCCTAACCCTAAACCTTAACCTCACCCTAACCCTAATGCTAACCTTAACCCCAAACCTAAACCTAAACCTAGACCTAACCCTAACTCTAACCCTTACCCTAACCCTAACCCTAACACTAACCCTAACACTAACACTTACCCTTAACCTAACTCTAACCCTAACCCTAACAATAACCCTTTTCCTAACCCTAACCCTAACTCTAACCCTAACCCTTAACCTAACCCTTACACTAACCCTAACCCCTAACCCTTACTCAAACCCTAACCCTAACCGTAACCCCTAACCCTAACCCTAACACTAACCGCTAACCCTAACCCTAACCCTAACATTAACTCCTACGCTAAACCTAACCCTAATCCTAATCCTTACTCTAACCCTAACCCTAACCCTAACACTAACCCTTACCCGTACCCTAACCCTAATCCTAACCATAACCTTAACCATAACCCGTAAACTTACACTAACCCTAATCCTAACCCTAACCCTAAGCCTAAAACTTACACTTACCCTAAACCTAACCCTAACCATTACACTAAACATAACCCTAACCCTAACCCTTACCCTTACCTTATTCCTAACCCTAACCCTTACCCTTACCCTAACGCTAACCCTAACCCTAACCCTAACCCTAACCCAACCCTAACTCTTACCCTTACCCTATCCCTAACCCTAAACCTTACCCGAAACCTAACCCTATCCCTAACCTTAACTCTGATCCTTACCCTAACCCTAACCCTAAACCTGACCCTAACCCTAACCTCTAACCCTATACGTAACCCTAACCCTAACCCTAACCCTTACCGTAACCCTAACCCTAACCCTAATCCTTACCCTAACCCTGGCCCTAACCCTAACCCTTAACCTAACCCTAACCCTAACCCTAAACCTTACCCTTACCCTAACCCTACACCTAACTCTAACCCTAACCCTAACCCTAACCCTAAACCTTACCCTAACCTTAATCCTATCCCTTACCCTAACCCTAACCCTAACCTTAACCATAACCTTAACCCTAACCCTAACCCTAACACTAACCCCTACGCTAACCCTAACCCTAATCCTAATCCTTACTCTAACCCTAACCCTAACCCTAACATTAACCCTTACCCGTACCTAACCCTAAACCTAACCCTAAACCTAACCCTTACCCTTACCCTAACCCTAATTCTAACCCTAAACCTAAACCTAAAACTTACACTTACCCTACACATAACCTAACCCTTACACGAAATCTAACCCTAACCCTAACCCTTACCCTTACCTTAAACCTAACCCTAACCGTTACCCTTACCCTAACGCTAACCCTAACCCTAACCCTAACACATACCCTTAACCTAAACCTAACCCTAACCCTAACCGTAACCCTAAACCTAACCCTAACCTTAACCCTAACCCGAACACTTACCCTAACCCTAACATTAACCCTAACCCTTACCCTATCCCTAAGCCTAACCCTAACACTAAACCTAACCCTAACCCTAACCCTAACGCTTACCCTTACCCTAACCCTAACCCTAATCCTTACCCTAAACCTAACCCTAACACTAACCCTAACACTTACCCTAACCCTAACCCTAATCCTAACCCTAACGCTACCCTAAACCTAACCCTAACCCTAACCCTAAACCTTATCCTAACCCTAACCCTAAACCTTACCCGAAACCTAACCCTATCCCTAACCCTAACTCTTATACTTACCCTAACCGCTAACCCTAACCCTAACCCTAACCCTTATACTTACCCTAAAACTAACCCTAAACCTAACCCTAACCCTAAGCTTAACCCTAAACCTTACCCTTACCCTAAACCTAACCGTAACCCTAAACCTAAACCCAACCCTAAACATAACCCTTAACCTTACCCTAACTCTAACCATATACCTAACCCTAATCCGTACACTTACCCTCACCCTAACCCTAACATTAACCCTAACACTAACCCTCACCCTACCCTTAACCCTAACCCTTATCCTTACCCTAACCATAACCCTAACCCTAACCCTAAACCCAACCCTAACCTGAAAACTAACCCTTACCCTAACGCTAACCTAAACCTAACCGTAACACTTACCCTTACCCTAACCCTAACCATAACCCTAAACTTAACACTAACCCTTACCCTTACCCTTACCCTAACCCTAACCCTAACTCTAACCCTAAGCATTACCCTAACACTAAGCTTAACCCTAACCCTAACCCTTACCCTTATCCTAACCCTAACCCTAGCCTTAACGCTAACCCTAACCCAACCCTAACTCTTACCCTTACACTAACGCTAACCCTAAACCTAACCGAACCCTAATCCTATCCCTAACCCTATTTCTTATCCTTACACTAACCTTAAACCTGACCCTAACCTTAACTCCTAACCCTAACCGTAACCCTAAACCTAACAGTAACCCTTACCCTAACCATAACCCTAACACTAATCCTTACCCTAACACTAAACGTAAACCTTACCCTTTCCCTAACCCTAACCGTAACCTAAACCTAACACTAACCCTAACCCTAACCCTAACACTAACCCTAGCCTAACCTTAACGCTAACACTTACCCTTACCCTAACCCTAACCTAACCCTTATTCTAACCCTAACCCTAACCCTAACCCTAACACATACCCTTACCCTAACCCTAACTCTAACCCTAACCATAACCCTAAACCTAACAAAACCAAGCCTAACCCTAACCGTAACCCTTACCCTAAACCTAACCTTAACCCCAACACTAAACCTAACCCTAACCCTAACCCTTATGCTAACCCTAATCGTAATCCTGACCCTAAAACTTACCCTTACCCTTACCCTAACCCTAACCCTAACCCTGAACCTAACCCTAACCCTAACCTTAACCCTAACCCTTACCCTTACCCTAACCCTAAACCTAACCCTAAACCTAAAGCTAACCCTAAACTTAACCCTAACTCTTATCCTTACCATAACCCTAACCCTAACCCTAACCCTAACCCTTACCCTCACCCTAACCCTAAACTTAAACCTAACCCTAACCCTAACCCTAACCTTAAACCTAAACCTTACCCTTACCTTAACCCTAATCCTAACCCTAACCCTAAACCTAACCCTTACCCTTACCCTTACCATAACCCTAAACCTACCCCTAACCTTAACCCTAACCTTAACCCTAACCCTTACCCTACCCTAACCCTAACCCTAAATCTAAAGCTAACCCTAAACCTAACCCCTAACCCTAACACTAAACCTTAGGTAACACTAATCCTAACCCTAACCCTAACCCTAATCCTTAACCTAACCCTAACCCTAACTCTAACCCTTACCCTTTCCCTACCCAGAACCCTAACCCTAAACCTAACCCTTACCCTTACCCTCACCCTAATCCTAAACCTAACTCTAATCCTAACCCTAACCCTAAACTTAACTCTAACCCTAACCCTAACCCTTAACCTTCCCCTAGCCCTAAACCTAAATCTAACCCTAACCCTAACCCGAACCCTAACCCTTACCCTAACCCTAACCTTAACCCTAAACTTAACCCGAACCCTATCCCTGACCCGAACCTTTACCCTTAACCTAACCCTAACCCTAACCCTAACCCTAACCCTAACCCTTACCCTAAACCTAACCCTAACCCTAACCCTAACCCTAACCCTAGCACTAAACCTAACACTAACCCTAACCCTAACAATTACCCTTACCCTAACCCTAAGCCTTAACCTAACCCTAACCCTTACCCTAACACTAACCCTAACACTTACCCTAAACCTAAACCTAACCCTAACCCTAATCCTTACCCTAACCCTAGCCCTAACCCTAACCCTTAACCTAAACCTAACCCTAAACTTAACCCTAACCCTTACCTTTACCCTAACCCTAAACCTAACTCTAACCCTAACCCCACCCTAACCCTAAATCTTACCCTAACCTTAATCCTAACCCTTACCCTAACCTTAACCTTAACCATAAACTTAACCCTAACCCTAACCCTAACCCTAAACCTAACCCTAAACATAACCTTACCTAACCCTAACCCTAATCCTAACACCTAACCCTATCCCTAAACCGAACCCCTACCCTTACCCTAACCCTAACCCTAACCCTAACCCTAACCCTAACAGTTACCCTAAAACTAATCCTAACCCTAACTCTTTTCCTCACCCTAACCCTAACGCTAACCCTAACCCCAACCCTAAACCTAAACCTAGCCCTAACCCTAACCCTAACCCTTACCCTAACCCTAACCCTAAACCTAACCATAACACTAACACTTACCATTAACTTAACCCTAACCCTAACCCTAACACTAACCCTTATCCTAACCCTAACCCTAACCATAACTCTAACCCTAACCCTTAATCTAACCCTAACACTAACCCTAAACGTAACCCTAACCCTAACACTAAACCTAACCCCTAACCCTATATGTAAACCTAACCCTAACCCTAACCCTTACCCTAACCCTAACCCTAACCCTAATCCTTACCCTAACCCTAGCCCTAAACCTAATCCTTACCCTAACCCTAGCCCTAACCCTAACCCTTAACGTAACCCTAACCCTAAACTGAATCCTAACCCTTACCCTTACCCCAACCCTAAACCTAACTCTAACCCTAAAACTAACCCTAACCCTAAACCTTACCCTAAACTTAATCCTAACCCTTACCCTAACCCTAACCCTAACCCTAACCCTAACCTTAACCATAACCCTAACCCTAACCCTAACCCTAAACCTAACCCTAAACATAACCTTAACCCTAACCCTAAACCTAACCCTAACATTTATCTTTACCCTAATCCTAACCCTAAACCTAACCCTCACCCTTACCCCTAACCCTAACCGTAACCCTAACCGTAACCCTAACCCTTACACTAAACCTAACCCTAAGCCTAATCCTTACCCTAACCCTAACCCTAACCCTAACCTAACCCTAACCCTAAACTTACCCCTAACCCTTACCCTTACCCTAAACCTAAACCTAACTCTAACCCTAACTCTAACCCTAACCCTAAAACTTACCCTAACCCTATCCCTAACCCTTACCCTAACCCTAACCTTAACCCTAAACTTAACCCTAACCCTATCCCTGACCCGAAACTTTACCCTTAACCTAACCCTAACCCTAAACCTAACCCTAACCCTAACCCTACCGTAACCCTTACCCTAACACTAATCCTAACCCTAAACCTTACTGTTTCCCTAACCCTAAACCTAACCCTAACCCTAACCTTAACCCTAACACTTACCCTTACCCTAACCCTAAGCCTAATCCTAACAACTACCCTTACCCTAACCCTAACCGTTAACCTAACCCCAACCCTAACCCTAACACTAACCCTAACACTTACCCTAACCCTAACCCTAACCCTAACGCTACCCTAATCCTAACCCTAACCCTAACCCTAACCCTTATCCTAACCCTAACCCTAACCCTAACCCTAACACATACCCTTACCCTAAACCTAACCCTAACCTTAACCCTAACCGTAACCCTAAACCTAACAATAAACCCAACCCTAACCCTAAGCATAACCCTAACCCTAACCGTAACCCTAAACCTAACCCTAACCATAACCCTAACCCAAACCCTAACCCCAAACCTAACCATAACTCTAACCTTTACCCTTACCCTAACCCTAACCCTAACCCTTACCCTAAACCTAACCCTAACCCTAACCCTAACCCTAAACCTAACCCTAAACCTAACACTTACCCTAAGCCAAACCCTAAACCTAACACTTACACTAACCCTAACCCTAACCCTAACCCTAACCCTTAACCTAACCATAACCCTAACCCTAACCCTAACCCCTAACCTTAACCTTAACCTAACCCTAACCCTAAACTTAACCCTAAACCTTACCCTTACCCTAACCCTAAACCTAACTCTAACTTTAACACTAACCCTAACCCTAAACCTTATCATAACCCTAAACCTAACCCTAACCCTAACCCTAACCCTAACAGTAACCCCAACACATACCTAACCCTAACCCTAACCCTAACCCTAACCCTAACCCTAAACCTAACCCTAACCCTAACCCTAACCCTAACACTTACCCAAAACCTAATCCTAACCCTAAACCTTAACCTCACCCTAACCCTAATGCTAACCTTAACCCCAAACCTAAACCTAAACCTAGACCTAACCCTAACTCTAACCCTTACCCTAACCCTAACCCTAACACTAACCCTAACACTAACACTTACCCTTAACCTAACTCTAACCCTAACCCTAACAATAACCCTTTTCCTAACCCTAACCCTAACTCTAACCCTAACCCTTAACCTAACCCTTACACTAACCCTAACCCCTAACCCTTACTCAAACCCTAACCCTAACCGTAACCCCTAACCCTAACCCTAACACTAACCGCTAACCCTAACCCTAACCCTAACATTAACTCCTACGCTAAACCTAACCCTAATCCTAATCCTTACTCTAACCCTAACCCTAACCCTAACACTAACCCTTACCCGTACCCTAACCCTAATCCTAACCATAACCTTAACCATAACCCGTAAACTTACACTAACCCTAATCCTAACCCTAACCCTAAGCCTAAAACTTACACTTACCCTAAACCTAACCCTAACCATTACACTAAACATAACCCTAACCCTAACCCTTACCCTTACCTTATTCCTAACCCTAACCCTTACCCTTACCCTAACGCTAACCCTAACCCTAACCCTAACCCTAACCCAACCCTAACTCTTACCCTTACCCTATCCCTAACCCTAAACCTTACCCGAAACCTAACCCTATCCCTAACCTTAACTCTGATCCTTACCCTAACCCTAACCCTAAACCTGACCCTAACCCTAACCTCTAACCCTATACGTAACCCTAACCCTAACCCTAACCCTTACCGTAACCCTAACCCTAACCCTAATCCTTACCCTAACCCTGGCCCTAACCCTAACCCTTAACCTAACCCTAACCCTAACCCTAAACCTTACCCTTACCCTAACCCTACACCTAACTCTAACCCTAACCCTAACCCTAACCCTAAACCTTACCCTAACCTTAATCCTATCCCTTACCCTAACCCTAACCCTAACCTTAACCATAACCTTAACCCTAACCCTAACCCTAACACTAACCCCTACGCTAACCCTAACCCTAATCCTAATCCTTACTCTAACCCTAACCCTAACCCTAACATTAACCCTTACCCGTACCTAACCCTAAACCTAACCCTAAACCTAACCCTTACCCTTACCCTAACCCTAATTCTAACCCTAAACCTAAACCTAAAACTTACACTTACCCTACACATAACCTAACCCTTACACGAAATCTAACCCTAACCCTAACCCTTACCCTTACCTTAAACCTAACCCTAACCGTTACCCTTACCCTAACGCTAACCCTAACCCTAACCCTAACACATACCCTTAACCTAAACCTAACCCTAACCCTAACCGTAACCCTAAACCTAACCCTAACCTTAACCCTAACCCGAACACTTACCCTAACCCTAACATTAACCCTAACCCTTACCCTATCCCTAAGCCTAACCCTAACACTAAACCTAACCCTAACCCTAACCCTAACGCTTACCCTTACCCTAACCCTAACCCTAATCCTTACCCTAAACCTAACCCTAACACTAACCCTAACACTTACCCTAACCCTAACCCTAATCCTAACCCTAACGCTACCCTAAACCTAACCCTAACCCTAACCCTAAACCTTATCCTAACCCTAACCCTAAACCTTACCCGAAACCTAACCCTATCCCTAACCCTAACTCTTATACTTACCCTAACCGCTAACCCTAACCCTAACCCTAACCCTTATACTTACCCTAAAACTAACCCTAAACCTAACCCTAACCCTAAGCTTAACCCTAAACCTTACCCTTACCCTAAACCTAACCGTAACCCTAAACCTAAACCCAACCCTAAACATAACCCTTAACCTTACCCTAACTCTAACCATATACCTAACCCTAATCCGTACACTTACCCTCACCCTAACCCTAACATTAACCCTAACACTAACCCTCACCCTACCCTTAACCCTAACCCTTATCCTTACCCTAACCATAACCCTAACCCTAACCCTAAACCCAACCCTAACCTGAAAACTAACCCTTACCCTAACGCTAACCTAAACCTAACCGTAACACTTACCCTTACCCTAACCCTAACCATAACCCTAAACTTAACACTAACCCTTACCCTTACCCTTACCCTAACCCTAACCCTAACTCTAACCCTAAGCATTACCCTAACACTAAGCTTAACCCTAACCCTAACCCTTACCCTTATCCTAACCCTAACCCTAGCCTTAACGCTAACCCTAACCCAACCCTAACTCTTACCCTTACACTAACGCTAACCCTAAACCTAACCGAACCCTAATCCTATCCCTAACCCTATTTCTTATCCTTACACTAACCTTAAACCTGACCCTAACCTTAACTCCTAACCCTAACCGTAACCCTAAACCTAACAGTAACCCTTACCCTAACCATAACCCTAACACTAATCCTTACCCTAACACTAAACGTAAACCTTACCCTTTCCCTAACCCTAACCGTAACCTAAACCTAACACTAACCCTAACCCTAACCCTAACACTAACCCTAGCCTAACCTTAACGCTAACACTTACCCTTACCCTAACCCTAACCTAACCCTTATTCTAACCCTAACCCTAACCCTAACCCTAACACATACCCTTACCCTAACCCTAACTCTAACCCTAACCATAACCCTAAACCTAACAAAACCAAGCCTAACCCTAACCGTAACCCTTACCCTAAACCTAACCTTAACCCCAACACTAAACCTAACCCTAACCCTAACCCTTATGCTAACCCTAATCGTAATCCTGACCCTAAAACTTACCCTTACCCTTACCCTAACCCTAACCCTAACCCTGAACCTAACCCTAACCCTAACCTTAACCCTAACCCTTACCCTTACCCTAACCCTAAACCTAACCCTAAACCTAAAGCTAACCCTAAACTTAACCCTAACTCTTATCCTTACCATAACCCTAACCCTAACCCTAACCCTAACCCTTACCCTCACCCTAACCCTAAACTTAAACCTAACCCTAACCCTAACCCTAACCTTAAACCTAAACCTTACCCTTACCTTAACCCTAATCCTAACCCTAACCCTAAACCTAACCCTTACCCTTACCCTTACCATAACCCTAAACCTACCCCTAACCTTAACCCTAACCTTAACCCTAACCCTTACCCTACCCTAACCCTAACCCTAAATCTAAAGCTAACCCTAAACCTAACCCCTAACCCTAACACTAAACCTTAGGTAACACTAATCCTAACCCTAACCCTAACCCTAATCCTTAACCTAACCCTAACCCTAACTCTAACCCTTACCCTTTCCCTACCCAGAACCCTAACCCTAAACCTAACCCTTACCCTTACCCTCACCCTAATCCTAAACCTAACTCTAATCCTAACCCTAACCCTAAACTTAACTCTAACCCTAACCCTAACCCTTAACCTTCCCCTAGCCCTAAACCTAAATCTAACCCTAACCCTAACCCGAACCCTTACCCTTACCCTAACCCTAACCCTAAACCTAACCCTACACTTACCCGAAAACTAACCTAACCCTAACCCTAAACCTTACCCTTATCCTAACCCTAACGCTAACCTTAATCCCCAACCCTAAAGCAAACCCTAACCCTAAACCTAACCCTAACCCTTACCCTAACCCTAACCCTAAGACTAACACTAACATTTACCCTTACCCTAACCGTATCCCTAACCCTAACACTAACCCTTATCATAACCCTACCCCAACCCTAACTCTAACCCTAACCCTTAACTTAACCCTAACACTAACCCTAACCCCTAAGCCTAACCCTTACCCTAACCATAACCCGAACCCCTAACCCTAACCCTAACCGCTAACCCTAACCCTGACCCTAACAGTAATCCTTACCCGTACCCTAACCCTAACCCTAACATTTACACTTACCCTAACCCCTACCCTAACCCTAACCCTAACCCTAATCCTTACTCTAACCCTAACCCTAACCCTAACCCTAACACTAACCCTTAACCGTACCCTAACCCTAAACGTAACCATATCCCTTACACTAAACCTCGCCCTAAACCTAACCCTTACCCTTACCTTAACCCTAACCAGAACCCTAACCCTTACCCTTACCATAATGCTAACCCTAACACTAACCCTAACCCTAACACATACCCTTAACTTAAAACTAATCCTAACCCTAACCGTAACCCTAAACCTAACCCTAACCTTTACCCTAACCCTAACACTTACCCTAACCCAAACCTTAACGCCAACACTAAACCTAACCCTAATGCTAATCCTAACCCGTACCCTTACCCTAATCCTAACACTAACTTTAACCCTAACCCTTACCCTTACCCTAACCCTAAACCTAACGCTATCCCTAACCCTAACCCTAACCCTAAACCTAACCCAAACCCTAACCCTAACACTTACCCCTAACCCAAAACCTAACCTTAAACATAACCTTAACCCTAACCCTAAACCTAACCCGAACCTTTACCCTTACCCTAACACTAACCCTAAACCTAACCCTAACCCTTACCCTAACCCTAACACTTACGCTAACACTAACCCTGATCCTAACCCTTACCTTTACCCTAACCCTAACCGTAAACCTAACACGAAACCTAACCCTAACCCTAACCCTAACCCTTACCCTTACCCTAACCCTAACCCTAACCCTTACCCTAACCCTAACCCTACCACTAACCCTAACACTTACCCTAACCGTAACCCTAACCCTAACCCTAACGCTACCCTAAACCTAAACCTAACCCTAACCCTAACCCTTATCCTGACCCTAACCCTAACCCTAACCCTAACCCTAACCCTACACTTACCCGAAAACTAACCTATCCCTAACCCTAACCCTTACACTTATCCTAACCCTAACGCTAACCTTAATCCCCAAGCCTAAACCAAACCCTAGCCCTAACCCTAACCCTAACCCTTACCCTAACCCTAACCCTAAGACTAACACTAACACTTACCCTTACCCTAACCATAACCCTAACACTAACACTAACCCTTATCATAACCCTAAACCTAACCCTAACTCTAACCCTAACCCTTAACTTAACCCTAACACTAACCCTAACCCTAACCCCTAACCCTAACCCTAACCCTAAACCTAACCCGAACCCTAACCCTAACAGTTAAACTAACCCAAAACCTAATCTTAAACATAACCTTAACCCTAACCCTAAACCTTACCCTTACCCTAACCCTAACCCTAACCCTAAACCTAACCCTAACCCTAACCTTAACCCTAACCTTTACCCTTACCCTAACCCTAAACCTAACCCTAAACCTAACCCTAACCTTAACCCTAACTCTTATCCTTACCCTAACCCTAACCCTAAATCTAGTCCTAACCCTTACCTTCACCCGAACCCTAAACTTAAACCTAACCCTAACCCTAACCCTAACCCTTACCCTAACCCTAACCCTAACCTTAACCCTAACCCTAACCCAACCCTAACTCTTACCCTTACCCTAACCCTAACCCTAAACCTAACCCAAACCCTAATCCTATACCTGACCCTAACTCTTCTCCTTTACCTAACCCGAACATTAAACCTAACCCTAACCCTAATCCCTAACCCTAACCCTAACCCTAACCCTTACCCTAACCCTAACCCTAACCCTTACCCTAACCCTAACTCTAACCCTAACCGTAAACCTAAACCTAACAAACCAAGCCTTACCCTAACCGTAACCCTTACCCTAACCCTTACCTTAACCCTAACACTAAACCTAACCCTAACCCTAACCCTTACACTAACCCTAACCCTAATCCTGACCCTAAACCTTATCCTTACCCTATCCCTAAACCTAAACATAACCCTAACCCTAACCTTAACCCTAACCCTTACCCTTACCCTAACCCTCAACCTAACCATAAACCTAACCCTAACCTTAACCCTAACTCTTATCCTTAACCTAACCCTAACCCTAAACCTAATCCTAAACCTTACCCTCACCCTAACCCTATACTTAATCCTAACCCTAACCCTAACCCTAACCTTAACCCTAACCCTTACCCTTACCCTAACCCTCAACCTAACCATAAACCTAACCCTAACCTTAACCCTAACTCTTATCCTTACCCTAACCCTAACCCTAAACCTAATCCTAAACCTTACCCTCACCCTAAACCTATACTTAAACCTAACCCTAACCCTAACACTAACCTTAACCCTAAACCTTATCCTTACCTAACCCTAACCCTAACCCTAACCCTAAACCTAACCCTAACCCTAAACTTAACCCTTACCCTTACCATTACCCTAACCCTAACCCAAACCTAACACTTACCCTAACCCTAAACCTACCCCTAACCTTAACCCTAACCTTAACCCTAACCCTTACCCTACCGTAACCCTAACCCTAAATCTAAAACTAACCCTAACCCTAACCCCTAACCCTAACACTAAACCTTAGGTAACCCTAATCCTAACCCTACCCTAACCCTAACCGTTAACCTTACCCTAGCCCTAACCCTAAACCTAACCCTAAACTTAACCCTAACCCTAACACCTAACCCTAACCCTAACCCGAAAACTTAACCTTACCCTAACCCTAACCCTAACCCTAACCCTAACACTTACCCTAAACCTAACCTAACCCTAACCCTAACCCTTACCCTTACCCTTACCCTAACCCTAACCCTAACCCTAACACTTACCCTAACCCTTTACCCTAAACCTAACCCTAACCCTAACACTAACCCTAACACTTACCCTAACCCTAACCCTAACCCTAACCCTAACGTTACCATAAACCTAACACTAAACCGACCCCTAACCCTTATCCTGACCCTAAACCTAACCCTAACCCTAACAAATACCCTTACCCTAACCCTAACCCTAACCATAATCCTAAACTTAACCCTAAAACTACACCTAACCCTAAACCAAAATCTAACCTTAACCGTAACCCTAAACCTAACACTAATCCTAATCCTAACCCTAACCCAAACCCTAAACCTAAACATAAACCTGACCCTAACCCTAACCCTAACCCTAACCCAAACCCTAAACCTAAACCTAACCCTAACCCTAACCCTTACCGTAACCAAAACCCAAACGTTAACCCTAACCCTAACCCAACCCTAACTCTTAGCCTTACCCTATCCCTAACCCTAAACTTAACCCGAACCCTAATCCTATCCCTAACCCTAACTCTTATCCTTACCCTAACCCTAACCTTAAACCTAACCATAACCCTAACCCCTAACCCTAACCGTAACCCTAACCCGAACCGTAACGCTTACCCTAACCCTAACCCTAACACATACCCTTACCCTAACCCTAGCTCTAACCCTAACCGTAACCCTAAACCTAACAAAACCAAGCCTAACCCTAACCGTAACCCTTACCTAAACCTAACCTTAAACCCAACACTAAACCTAACCCTAACCCTAAACCTTACGCTAACCCTAACCCTAATCCTGACCCTAAACCTTACCCTTACCGTAACCCTAACCCTAACCCTAAACCTAAACCTAACCCTAACCCTAACCTTAAACCTAACCCTTACCCTTACCCTAACCCTAAACCTAACCCGAAACCTAACCCTAAACTTAACACTAACTCTTATACTTACCCTAACCGTAACCCTAAACGTTATCCTAACTCTTACCTTCACCCTAACCCTAAACTTAAACGTAACCCTAACCCTAACCCTAACCTTAACCCTAAACCTTATCCTTACCCTAACCCTTACCCTAACCCTAACCCTAACCCTAACCCTAACCCATACCATAACCCTAACCCTAAACCTAACTCTAACCCTAACACTTAACAACCCTAACACTAACCGTAACCCCTAAGCCTAACCCTTACCCTAACCCTAACCCTAACCCCTAACCCTAACCCTAACCGCTAACCCTAACCCTAACCCTAACCCCTAACCCTAACCCTAACCGCTAACCCTAACCCTAACCCTAACCCTAACCCTAACCCTTAACTTAAAACTAACCGTAACCCTAACCGTAACCCTAAACCTAACCCTAACCCTAACCCTAACCCTAAACCTAACCTTAACCCTAACCCTAACAGTTACCCTAACCCAAACCTTAACACCAACACTAAACCTAACCCTAACCCTAATCCTAACCCTTACCCTTCCCTAACCCTAACTTAACCATAACCCTTACCCTTACCCTAACCCTAAACCTAACTCTAACCGTAACCCTAACCCTAAACCTAAACCTAACCCTAACCCTAACCCTAACCCTTACCCTAACCCAAAACCTAACCTTAACCATAACCTTAACCCTAACCCAACCTAACCCGAACCTTTACCCTTACGCTAACACTAACACTAAACCTAACCCTAACCCTTACCCTAACCCTAAACCTTACCCTAACCCTAACCATAATTCTAATCCTAACCCTTACCCTTACCTAACCCTAAAACCTAACCCTAAACCTAACCCTAATCCTAACCTTAACCCAACCCTTACCCTTAACATAACCCTAACCCTAACCCTAACACTAAACCTAACCCTAACCCTAACCCTAACACTTAACCTTACCCTAACCCTAACCCTAACCATAACCCTTACCCTAACCCTAACCCTAACCCAAACCCTAAACCTAACCATAACCCTAACCTTTACCCTTACCCTAACCCTAAAACTAACCCTAAACCTTACCATAACAATAACCCTAACCCTAACCCTAAACCTAACCCTAACCCTAACACTTACCCGAAGCCAAACCCTAAACCTAACCCTACCCCTAAACTCTAACCTTAACCTTAACCTAACCCTAACCCTAAACTTAACCGTAAACCTTACCCTTACCCTAACCATAAACCTAACTCTAACTCTAACCCTAACCCTAACCCTAAACCTTACCATAACCCTAAACCTAACCCTAACCTAACCCTAACCGTAACCCTAACACTAACCCCAACACATACCTAACCCTAACCCTAACCCTTACCCTAACCCTAACCCTAACCCAAACCTAACCCGAACCCTAATCCTATCCCTAACCCTAATACTAATCCTTACCCTAACCCTAACCCTAAACCTAAACTTTACCCTAACCCTAACCCTAACACTTACCCTAAACCAAACCCGAACCCTAACCCTTACACTAACCCTAAACCAAACCCTAACCCTTACCCTAACCCAAAACCTAACTCTAACCGTAACCCTAACCCTAAACCTAAACCTAACCCTAACCCTAACCCTAACCCTTACCCTAACCCAAAACCTAACCTTAACCATAACTTTAACCCTAACCCAAACTAACCCGAACCTTTACCCTTATGCTAACACTAACACTAAACCTAACCGTAACCCTTACCCTAACCCTAAACCTTACCCTAACCCTAACCATAATCCTAATCCTAACCCTTACCCTTACCCTAACCCTAAAACCTAACATTAAACCTAACCCTAATCCTAACCTTAACCCAACCCTCACCCTTAACATAACCCTAACCCTAACCCTAACACTAAACCTAACCCTAATCCTAACCCTAACCCTTAACCTTACCCTAACCCTAACCCTAACCATAACCCTTACCCTAACCCTAACCCTAACCCAAACCCTAAACCTAACCATAACCCTAACCTTTACCCTTACCCTAACCCTAAAACTAACATTAACCCTTACCATAACAATAACACTAACCCTAACCCTAAACCTAACCCTAACCCAAACACTTACCCGAAGCCAAATCCTAAACCTAACCCTACCCCTAAACTCTAACCTTAACCTTAACCTAACCCTAACCCTAAACTTAACCATAAACCTTACCCTTACCCTAACCATAAACCTAACTCTAACTCTAACCCTAACCCTAACCCTAAACCTTACGATAACCCTAAACCTAACCCTAACCTAACCCTAACCGTAACCCTAAAACTAACCCCAACACATACCTAACCTTAACCCTAACCCTTACCCTAACCCTAACCCAAACCTAACCCGAACCCTAATCCTATCCCTAACCCTACTACTAATCCTTACCCTAACCCTAACCCTAAACCTAAACTTTACCCTAACCCTAACCCTAACACTTAACCTAAACCAAACCCGAACCCTAACCCTTACACTAACCCTAAACCAAACCCTAACCCTTACCCTAACCCTAACCCTAACCCTTACTCTAACCCTAATCCCTAACCTTAACCCTTAATCTAACCCTAACCTTAAACTTAACCCTAAACCTAACCCTTAACCTAACGCTAAACCTATCTCTAACCCTAACACTAACCTTAACCCTCAACCTAACTTTTACCCTTAAACTAACCATAACCATAACCCTAAACCTAACCCTAACCCTAACCCTAAACTTAACCCTAACCCTAACACTAACCCTTGCCCTTACCCTAACACTAACCCTAAACCTAACACTAACCCTAACCCTAACTCTAACCCTAACCCTTACCCTTACCCTTACCCTAAACCTAACCCTAAACCTAACACTAACCCTAACCCTAACCCTAATGCTACCCTAACCCTTACCCTTACGATAACCCTATCCCTTATCCTAACCCTAACCCTAACCCTAACCCTAACCCTTAACCTAACCCTAACCCTAACCTTAACACTAAACCTAACACTTACCCTAACCCTAACCCTAACCATAATCCTAACCTAATCCTAACCCTAACCCTAACCGTATCCCTTATCATAACCCTAACACATACCCTTACCCTAACCCTAACCCTAATCCTAACCGTGACCCTAAACCTACCCTAAA
>JANJXV010000479.1:370000-400000 GCA_024803745.1 Megascapheus bottae
CTAACCCTAATCCTAACCCTAAACCTTACTGTCTCCCTAATCCTAAACCTAACCCTGAACCTAACGCTAACCCTAACCCTAACCCTAATGCTACCCTAACCCTTACCCTTACGCTAACCCTATGCCTTATCCTAACCCTAACCCTAACCCGAACCCTAACCCTTAACCTAACCCTAACCCTAACCCTAACACTAAACCTAACACTTACCCTAACCCTAACCCTAACCATAATGCTAACCTAATCCTAACCCTAACCCTAACCCTATCCCTTATCATAACCCTAACCCTAACCCTAACCCTAACACATACCCTTACCCTAACCCTAACCCTAATCCTAACCGTGACCCTAACCCTAACCCTAACCCTAACCGTAAACCTTACCCTTACCCTTACCCTAACCCTAAACCTAACTCTAACTCTAACACTAACCCTAACCCTAAACCTTACCATAACCCTAAACCTAACCCTAACCTAACCCTAACCCTAACCCTAACCCCAACACATACCTAACCCTAACCTTAACCCTTACCCTAACCCTAACCCTAACCCAAACCTAACCCGAACCCTAATCCTTACCCTAACCCTAACCATATACCTAACCCTAATCCGTACACTTACCCTCACCCTAACCCTAACATTAACGCTAACACTAAACCTAACCCTAACCTTAACCCTAACCCTTATCCTTACCCTAACCATAACCCTTTCCCTAACCCTAACCCTAAACCTAACCCTAAACCGAAACCTAACCCTTACCCAAACCCTAACCCTAAACCTAACTCTAACACTTACACTTACCCTAACCATAACCTTAACCCTAACCTTAACACTAACCCTTACTCTTACCCTTACCCTAACCCTTACCCTAACCCTAACCCTAACCATAAACCTATCCCTTACCCTTACATTAACCATAACGTAACCCTAACCCTTAACCTTATCCTAACCCTAACCCTAACCCTAAACCTTACCCTTACCTAACCCTAACCGTAAACTTAACCCTAACCCTAACCCTAACCCTAACCCTTACCATAACCCTAACCCTAATCCTAACCCGAACCCTAACACTAACCCTAACCCTAACCCTTACACTAACCCTAAACTAAACCCTAAACCTTACCCTAACTCTAACCCTAACCCTAACCCTAACCCTTACCATAACCCTAACCCTAATCCTAACCCGAACCCTAACACTAACCCTAACCCTAACCCTTACACTAACCCTAAACTAAACCCTAAACCTTACCCTAACTCTAACCCTAACCCTAACTCTAACCCTAACCCCTAACCGTAACCCTTAACCTAACCCTAACCCTAAACTTAACCCTAAACCTAACCCTTAACCTAACCCTAAACCTAACTCTAACCCTAACACTAACCCTAACCCTAACCCTAACATTTACCCTTACCCTAACCATAACCCTAAACCTAACCCTAACCCTAACCCTAAACTTAACCCTAACCCTAACACTAACCCTTGCCCTTACCCTAACACTAACACTAAACCTACCCCTAATCCTAACCCTAATCCTAACCCTAACCCTAACCCTTAACCTTACCCTAAACCTAACCCTAAACCTAACCCTAAACCTAACCCTAACCCCTAAACCTAACCGTAACCCTAACCCTAACACTAACCCTTACCTTATCCTAACCCTAACCCTAACCCTAACACTTACTCTTACCCTTAACCCTACCCTAACCCTAACCCTAACCCTTACCCTAACACTAACTCTAAACCTTTCCCTTACATAACCCTTAACCTAACCCTCACCCTAACCCTAACCCTAACCCTTACCCTAAACCTAACCCTAACACTTACCCTTACCCTAACCCTAAACCTAAACCTAACCCTAAACCTAACCCTAACCCTTACCCTTAACATAACCCTAACCTTTATCCTAACGCTAAACCTTACCCTAACCCTAAACCTAACCCTAACTCTTACCCTAAACCTAACCCTAAACCTAACCCTAACCCTTACCTTAATCCTAACCCGCACCCTAACACTTACCCGTACCCAATCGCTAACCCTAACCCTAACCCTAACCCTAACTCTAACCCAACCTTAACTCTTAACCTTACCCTAACCCTAACCGTAAACCTAACCTGAACCCTCACCCTATCCATAACCCTAACATTTATTTTTACCCTAATCCTAATCCTAAACCTAACCCTAACCCTTACCCTAACCCTAACCGTAACCCTAACCCTAACCCTAACCCTTACCCTAACCCTAAACCTAACCCTAAACCTAACCCTAATCCTTACCCTAACCCTAACCCTAAACCTAACCTAACCCTAACCCTAAACTTAACCCTAACCAATACCCTTACCCTAACCCTAAACCTAACTCTAACCCTAACCCTAAACCTAAACCTAAAACTTAACCTAACCCTAACTCAAACCCTTACCGTAACCCTAACCCTAACCTTAACCCTAACCTTAACCCTAAGCCTATCCCTGAGCGGAACCTTTACCCTTAACCTAACCCTAACCGTAAACCTAACCCTAAACCTAAACCTAACCGTAACCCTTACCCTAATCCTAACTCTAACCCTAACACTAAACCTAACCCTAACCCCAACCCTAACCCTTACCCTTACCCTAACCCTAACCCTAACCCTAACCCTTAACCTAACCCTAACCCTAACACTTACCCTAACCCTAACCCTAACCATGATGCTACCCTAATCCTAATCCTAACCCTAACCCTATCCCTTATCCAAACCCTAACCCTAACCCAAACCCTAACACATACCCTTACCCTAACCCTAACCCTAACCGTAACCCTAAACCTAACCCTAAACCTAACCCTAACCCTAACCCTAAACCTAACCCTAACCGTAACCCTAAACCTAACCCTAACCCTAACCCAAACCTAACCAGAACCCTAATCCTATCTCTAACCCTAAACCTAATCCTATCTCTAACCCTAAACCTAATCCTTACCCTAACCCTAACCCTAACCATAACCCTAAACCTAACACTTACCCTAAACCAAACCCTAACCGTAACCCTTACACTAACCCTAAACCTACCCCTATCCCTTACCATAACCCTAACCCTAACCCTAACTCTAACCCTAACTCCAAACCTTAACTCTAAACCTAACCCTAACCCTAAACTTAACCCTAACCCTAACCATAATCATAACCATAACCTTAACCCTAACCACATCCATAACCTTTACCCTTACCCTAACCCTAACCCTAACCCTAACCCTAACACTAACACTAACTCTTGCCCTTACCCTAACACTAACCCTAAACCTAACCCTATCCCTTACCCTAACCCTAACCATAACCCTAACTCTAACCCTAACCCCTAACCTTAACCCTTAACCTAACCCTAACCCTAAACTTAGCCCTAACCCTAACCCTTACCCTAACCCTAACCCTAACACTTACCCTAACCCTAAAATTAAACCTAACCCTAACCCTTACCCTAACCCTTACCCTAACCCTAACCCTAATCCTAACCCTAACCCATACACTTACCCTAAACCTAACCCTAAACCTAACCCTAACCCTAAGCTTAACCCTAAACCTTACACTTACCCTAAACCTAACCCTAACCCTAACCCTAAACCTAAACCTAACCCTAACGCTAACCCTTAACCTTACCCTAACCCTAACCATATACCTAACCCTAATCCGTACACTTACCCTCACCCTAACACTAACATTAACCCTAACACTAAACCTAACCCTAATCTTAACCCTAACCCTTATCCTTACCCTAACCATAACCCTAACCCTAAACCTAACCCTAAACCGAAACCTAACCCTTACCCAAACCCTAACCCTAAACCTAACTCTAACACTAACCCTTACCCTAACCATAACCTTAATCCTAACCTTAACACTAACCCTTACTCTTACCCTTACCCTAACCCTAACCCTAGCTCTAACCCTAACCATTACCCTAACCCTAACCTTAACCCTAACCTTAACCCTTACCCTTACCCTAACCCTAACCCTAACCTTAACCCTAACCCTAACCCAACCCGAAATCTTACCCTTACCCTAACAATAACCCTAAACCTAACTAGAACCCTAATCCTATCCCTAACCCTAACCGTAAAACTAAATCTAACAAAACCAAGCCTATCCCTAACCGTAACCCTTACCCTAACCCTAACCTTAACCCCAACACTAAACTTAACCCTAACCTTAACCCTTACGCTAACACTAACCCTAATCCTGACCCTAAACCTTACACTTACCCTAAATCTAACCCTAACCCTGAACCTAACCCTAACCCTATCCTTAACCCTAACTCTTATCCTTACCCTAACCATAACCCTAAACCTAATCCTAACCCTTACCCTCACACTAACCCTAAATTTAAACCTAACCCTAACCCTAACGCTAACCTTAACCCTAAACCTTATCCTTACCCTAACCCTAACTCTAACCCTAACCCTAAACCTACCCCTAACCTTAACCCTAACCTTAACCCTAACCCTTACCCTACCCTAACCATAACCCTAAATCTAAACCTAACCCTAACCCTAACCCCTAACCCTAACACTAAACCTTAGGTAACCCTGATCCTAACCCTAACCCTAAACCTAATCCTTATTCTAACCCTAACCCTAACCCTAACCCTTATACGTTCACTACCCAGAACCCTAAACCTAAACGTAACCCTTACCCTTACCCTCACCCTAACCCTAAAGATAACTCTAACCCTAACCCTAACTCTAACCTTAACCCTAACCCTAACCCTAACCCTTAACCTTCCCCTAGCCCAAAACCTAAACCTAACCCTAACCCTAACCCTAACCCTAACACTTACCCTAAACCTAACCTAACCCTAAACCTAACCCTTACCCTTACCCTAACCCTAATGCTAACCTTAATCTCCAACCCTAAACCAAACCCTATCCCTAAACCTAACCCTAACTCTTACCCTAAACTTAACCCTAACACTAACACTAACACTTACCCTTACCCAAACCCTAACCCTAACACTAACACTAACCATTATCATAACCCTAACCCTAACCCTAACCTTAACCCTAACCACATCCGTAACCTTTACCCTTACCCTAACCCTAACCCTAACCCTAACCCTAACTCTTGCCCTTACCCTAACACTAACCCTAAACCTAACCCTATCCCTTACCCTAACCCTAACCCTAACCCTAACTCTAACCCTAACCCCTAACCTTAACCCTTAACCTAACCCTAACCCTAAACTTAGCCCTAACCCTAACCATTACCCTAACCCTAAACCTAACTCTAACCCTAACTCTAACCGTAAACCTTACCGTAACACTAACCCTAACCCTTACCCTTACCCTCACCCTAACCCTAAAGATAACTCTAACCCTAACCCTAACTCTAACCTTAACCCTAACCCTAACCCTAACCCTTAACCTTCCCCTAGCCCTAAACCTAACCCTAACCCTAACCCTAACCCTAACACTTACCCTAAACCTAACCTAAACCTAACCCTAACCCTTACCCTTACCCTAACCCTAATGCTAACCTTAATCTCCAACCCTAAACCAAACCCTATCCCTAACCCTAACCCTAACCCTTACCCTAAACCTAACCCTAACCCTAACACTAACACTTACCCTTACCCAAACGCTAACCCTAACACTAACACTAACCCTTATCATAACCCTAACCCTAACCCTAACTCTAACCCTAACCCTTAACTTAACCCTAACACTAACCCTAATCCCTAAGCCTAACCCTTACCCTAAACCTAACCCTAACCCCTAACCCTAACCCTAACCACTTACCCTAACCCTAACCCTAACCCTAGCCCTTACACATACACTAACCCTAACCCTAACACTTACCCTTACCCTAACCCCTACCCTAAACCTAACCCTAACCCTAATCCTTAATCTAACCCTAACCCTAACCCTTACCCTTACCCTAACCCTAATCCTAACCCTAAACCTAAACCTAAAACTTACACTTACCCTACACCTCACCCTAACCCTTACAGTAAACTTAGCCCTAACCCTAACCCATACCCTTACCGTAACCCTAACCCTAACCCTAACCCTAACCCTTACCCTTACCCTAACGCTCACCCTAACACTAACCCTAACCCTAACACATACCCTTAACTTAAAACTAACCCTAACCCTAACTGTAACCCTAAAAATAACCCTAACGTTAACCCTAACCCTAACACTTACCCTAACACAAACCTTAACGCCAACACTAAACCGAACCCTAAACCTAATCCTAACCCTTACCCTTACCCTAACCCTAACCCTAACCCTAACCCTAACCCTTAACCTTACCCTAACCCTAAATCTAACTCTAACCCTAACACTAACCCTAACCCTAAACCTAACCTGAACCCTAACCCTAACCCTTACCCGAACCCTTACCCTAACCCTAAGCCAAAACCTATCCTTAACCATAAACTTAACCATAACCCTAAACCTAACCCGAAACTTTACCCTTACCCTAACACTAACCCTAAACCTAACCCTAACCCTTACCCTAACCCTAACACTAAACCTAACGCTAACCCTAACCCTAACCCTTACCCTTACCCTTACCCTAACCCTAAACCTAACCCTTACCCGAACCCTTACCCTAACCCTAAGCCTAATCCTAACCCTAACCCTTACCCTTACCCTAACCCTAGCCCTAACCCTAAACCTTACCCTAATCCTAAACTTAACCCTAACCCTTACACTTACCCTAACCCTAACCCTAGCCATAACACTAAAACTAACCCTAAACATTACCCTAAACCTTATCCTTACCCTAACCCTAACCCTAACCCTAACCCTTACCCTAACCCTAACCTTAACCCTAACACTAACCCTAACACTTACCCTAACCCTAACCCTAACTCTACCTTAAACCTAACCCTATCCCTATCCCTAACCCTTATCCTGACCCTAATCCTAACCCTAACCCTAACCCTAACCCTAACAAATACCCTTACCCTATCCGTAACCCTAACCATAACCCTAAACCTAACCCTAAATCTAAACCTAAGCGTAACCCTAAACCTAACCCTAACCTTAACCCTAACCCTAAACTAAACTCTAAACCTTACCCTAACTCTAACCCTAACCCTAACTCTAACCCTAACCCCTAACCTTAAGCCTTAACCTAACCCTTACCCTAACCCTAAACCTAAACCTAACCCTAACCCTAACCCTAAACCTTACCCTTACCATAACTCTAAACTTAATCCTAACGCTAAACCTTACCCTAACCCTAAACCTAACCCTAACTCTTACCCTAAACCTAACCCTAACCCTTACCTTAATCCTAACCCTCACCCTAACACTTACCCGTACCCAATCGCTAACCCTAACCCTAACCCTAACCCTAACTCTAACCCAACCCTAACTCTTAACCTTACCCTAATCCTAACCCTAAACCTAACCTGAACCCTCACCTTTTCCATAACCCTAACATTTATCTTTACCCTAATCCTAACCCTAAACCTAACCCTAACCCTTACCCTAACCCTAACCGTAACCCTAACCCTAACCCTAACCCTTACCCTAAACCTAAACCTAACCCTAACCCTAACCTTAAACCTAACCCTTACCCTTACCCTAACCCTAAACCTAACCCTAAACCTAACCCTAAACTTAACACTAACTCTTATACTTACCCTAACCCTAACCCTAAACCTTATCCTAACTCTTACCTTCACCCTAACCCTAAACTTAAACGTAACCCTAACCCTAACCCTAACCTTAACCCTAAACCTTATCCTTACCCTAACCCTTACCCTAACCCTAACCCTAACCCTAACCCTAACCCATACCATAACCCTAACCCTAAACCTAACTCTAACCCTAACCCTTAACAACCCTAACACTAACCCTAACCCCTAAGCCTAACCCTTACCCTAACCCTAACCCTAACCCCTAACCCTAACCCTAACCGCTAACCCTAACCCTAACCCTAACCCCTAACCCTAACCCTAACCGCTAACCCTAACCCTAACCCTAACCCTAACCCTTAACTTAAAACTAACCCTAACCCTAACCATAACCCTAAACCTAACCCTAACCTTAACCCTAACCCTAACAGTTACCATAACCCAAACCTTAATACCAACGCTAAACCTAACCCCAACCCTAATCCTAACCCTTACCGTTCCCTAACCCTAACCTAACCATAAACCTTACCCTTACTCTAACCCTAAACCTAACTCTAACCGTAACCCTAACCCTAAACCTAAACCTAACCCTAACCCTAACCCTAACCCTAACCCTTACCCTAACCCAAAACCTAACCTTAACCATAACCTTAACCCTAACCCAACCTAACCCGAACCTTTACCCTTACGCTAACACTAACACTAAACCTAACCCTAACCCTTACCCTAACCCTAAACCTTACCCTAACCCTAACCATAATCCTAATCCTAACCCTTACCCTTACCCTAACCCTAAAACCTAACCCTAAACCTAACCCTAATCCTAACCTTAACCCAACCCTTACCCTTAACATAACCCTAACCCTAACCCTAACACTAAACCTAACCCTAACCCTAACCCTAACCCTTAACCTTACCCTAAACCTAACCCTAACCATAACCCTTACCCTAACCCTAACCCTAACCCAAACCCTAAACCTAACCATAACCCTAACCTTTACCCTTACCCTAACCCTTAAACTAACCCTAACCCTTACCATAACAATAACCCTAACCCTAACCCTAAACCTAACCCTAACCCTAACACTTACCCGAAGCCAAACCCTAAACCTAACCCTACCCCTAAACTCTAACCTTAACCTTAACCTAAGCCTAACCCTAACCCTTATCCTAACCCTAACCCTAAACCCAATACTTACCCTTACCGTAACCCCTACCCTATCCCTAACCCTAACCCTAACCCTTACCCTAACCCTAACCTTACCCCTAACCATTACCCCAGCCCTAAACCTAAACCTTACCCTTACCCTAAAGCTAACCCTAACCCTGACCCTAATCCTAACCCTAACCCTAACACATACCCTTACTCTAACCCTAACACTTACCCTAACCGTAACCCTAAACCTAACACTAAACAAACTCTAACCCTAACCCTAACCCTTACACTAACCCTAACCTTAACCCCAACACTAACCCTTACCCTAACCCTAAACCTTACCCTTACCCTAACCCTAACACTAACCCTGACCCTAATCCTTACCCTAACCCTAACCCTAACCCTAAACCTAACACTTACCCTTACCCTAACCCTAACCCTAAACCTAAACCTAACCATAACCCTAACCCTAACCCTTACCCTAACCCTAACCCTAATCGTAAACCTAACACTTACCGTTACCCTAACCCAAAACCTAAACCTAAATCTAACACTAACCCTAACCTTAACCCTAACAGTTACCCTTACCCTAACCCTAACCCTAACCCTTACCCTTACCCTAACCCTAACACTACCCTAACCCTAACCCTTACCCTTACCCTTACAATAACCCTAAACCTAACCCTAAACCTAACCCTAACACTTACCCTAACCCTAACTCTAAACCTAACCCTTTCCCTTACCCTAACACTTACCCTTACAATAACACTAAACCTAACCCTAAACCTAACCCTAACCCTTACCCTAACCCTAACCCTAGCCTAACCCTAACCCTAACACTTACCCCTACCCTAACCCTAACCCTAACTCTTATCCTAACCCTAACCCTAACCCTAATCCTTAAACTAACCCTAATACGAACTCTAACCCCTAACCCTAAACATTACCCTAACCCTATCCCTAACCCTAATCCCTAACCCTAACCCTCACCCTAACCCCTAAACCTTACCCTAACATAACCCTTACCCTTATCCTAATCCTAACACTAAACCCAACACTTACCCTTACCGTAACCCCTACCCTATCCCTAACCCTAACCCTAACCCTTACCCTAACCCTAACCCTACCCCTAACCATTACCCCAGCCCTAAACCTAACCCTAACACTAACCCTAACGTTAAACCTTACCCTTACCCTAACCCTAACCCTAACCTTAAACCTTACCCTTACCCTAACCCTAACACATACCCTTACTCTAACCCTAACCCTTACCCTAACCGTAACCCTAAACTTAACCCTAAACCAACCGTAACCCTAACCCTAACCATAATCCTAACCCTAACCCTAACCTTAACCCTAAACCTAACACTTACCCTTACCGTAACCCCTACCCTAACCCTAACCCTAACTCTAACCCTTACCCTAACCCTAACCCTACCCCTAACCATTACCCCAAACCTAATCCTTTCCCTTACCTTAACCCTAAACCTAACCCTTACCCTTACCCTAACGCTAACCCTAACCCTGACCCTAATCCTAACCCTAACCCTAACACATACCCTTACTCTAACCCTAATCCTTACCCTAACCGTAACCCTAAACCTAACCCTAAACAAACCCTAACCCTAACCCTAACCCTTAACCTAACCCTAACCCTAAACTTAATGCTAACCTTAAACCTAACCCTAACCCTTACCCAAGCCCTAACCTTAACCCTAATCCTTACCCTAACCCTAACCCTAACCCTTACCCTTTCCCTAACCCTAACCCTTACCCAAACCCTAACCTTAACCCTAATCCTTACACTAACCCTAACCCTAATCCTAATCCTTACCCTTACCCTAATCCTAAACATAACCTTAACCCCAACCCTAAAACGAACCCTAACCCTAAACCTAACCCCTACCCCAAACCTAACCCTAACACTAACCGTAACCCTAACACTTACCCTTACCCTAATCCTAACCCTAACCCTACCCGTATCCTAACCCTAAGCCTAACCCTAACCCTAAACCTTACCCTAGCACTTACCCTAACCCTAACCCTAACTCTAACCCTAACCCTAACACTTACACTTACCCTAACCCTAACCCTACCCCTAACCCTTAACCTAACCCTAACCCTAACCCTAACCCTAACACTTACCCTAACAATAACCTTAACCCTAACCCTTACCCTTACCCTAACCCTAAACCTAAACCTAACCCTAAACCTAACCCCAACCTTAACCCTAACACTAACCCTAAACCTAACAGTTACACTTATCCTAACCCCAACCCTAACCCTAACACTTATCCTAACCCTAAACCTAAACCTAACACCATCCCTAACCCTTAACCTAACCCTAACCCTAACCCTAACACTTACCCTAACAATAACCTTAACCCTAACCCTTACACTTACCCTAACCCTAAACCTAACCCTAACCCTAAACCTAACCCCAACCCTAACCCTAACACTAACCCTAAACCTAACAGTTACTCTTTCCTAACCCCAACCCTAAAACTAACACTTATCCTAACCCTAAACCTAAACCTAACACCATCCCTAACCCTTAACCTAACACTAACACTAACCTTAACCCGTAACCCTAAACCTAACCCTTACACTAACCCTAACCCTAACCCTAACCCCTAAACCTACTCCTAACTCTAACCCTAACCCTTACCTTATCCTAACCCTAACCCTAACCCTAACACTTACCCTTAACCTAACCCCTACCCTAAACATAACCCTAACCCTTCCCCTAACCCTAATCCTAACCCTTATATTTACCTAAACCTAAACCTAACCCTAATCCTAACCCTTACCCTTACCCTAACCCTAACCCTAACCCTAAACCTTACCCTTACCCTAAACCTAAACTTAACATTTACCCTAAACCTAACCATAACCCTAACCCTAACCTTACCTGACCCCTGCCCTAACCCTAACCTTTACCCTTACCCAAACGCTAAGCCTAACCCTAACCCTAACCCTAAGCCTCACACATACCCTTACCTAACCATAATCCTAACCCTTAACGTAACCCTAAACCTAACCCTAACCCAAACACTAACCCTAATCCTAACCCTTACACTAACCCTAACCCTATCCCTTACCCTTATCCTAACCCTAACCCTAACCTTAACCTCAACCCTAAACCTAACCCTAACCCTAACACTAACCCTTACACTTACCCTAACCCTAACCATAAACCTAACCCTAACCCTTACCCTAACCCTTACCCTAATCCTACCCCTAATCCTAACCCTAACCCTTACACTTACTCAAAAACTAACGCTAACCCTAACACTAACCTTAACCCTAAACCTTACCCTTACCTTAACCCTAACCCTAACCCTAAACCTAACCCTAACCCTAACGCTAACCCTTAACCGTACCCTAACCCTAACCGTAAACCTAACCCTAACCCTTACACTTACCCTCACCCTAACCATAACATTAACCCTAACCCTGAACCGAACCCTAACCTTAACCCTAACCCTTATCCTTACCCTAACCATAACCCTAACCCTAAACCAAAACGTAACCCTAACCCTAAACCTAACCCTTACGCTAACACTAACCCTAAAGCTAACCCTAACCCTTACCTTTACCCTAAACCTAACCCATACCCTAACCCTAAACCTAACCCTTACCCTAACCCTAACCCTTACCCTAACCCTAATCCTACCCTAACCCTAACCCTTACCCTTACCCTTACAATAACCCTAAACCTAACCCTAAACCTAACCCTAACACTTACCCTAACCCTAACCCTAAACCTAACCCTTTCCCTTACCCTAACCCTAACCCTAACCTTAACCCCAACCCTAAACTTAACCCTAAACCTAACCCTAACCCTTACCCTAACCCTAACCCTAGCCTAACCCTAACCCTAACACTTACCCTTACCCTAACCCTAACCCTAACTCTTATCCTAACCCTAACCCTAACCCTAATCCTTAAACTAACCCTAACACGAACCCTACCCTTAACACTAACCATTACCCTAACCCTATCCGTAACCCTAATCCCTAACCCTAACCCTAACCCTAACCCGTAAACCTTACCCTAACCCTAACCCTTACCCTTACCCTAACCCTAACCCTAACCCTAAACCTTAATCTTACCCTAACCCTAACACATACCCTTTCTCTAACCCTAACCCTTACCCTAACCGTAACCCTAAACCTAACCCTAAACCAACCCTAACCCTTACCCTAACCATAACCCTAACCCTAAATCTAACACTTACCCTTACCGTAACCCCTACCCTAACCCTAACCCTAACGCTAACCCTTACCCTAACCCTATCCCTAACCATTACCCCAACCCTAATCCTTTCCCTTACCTTAACCCTAAACCTAACCCTTACCCTTACCCTACCGCTAACCCTAACCCTGACCCTAATCCTAACCCGAACCCTAACACATACCCTTACTCAAACCCTAACCCTTACCCTAACCTTAACCATAAACCTAACCCTAAACCAACCCTAACCCTAACCCTAACCCTTACACTAACCCTAACCTTAACCCCAACACTAACCCTTACCCTAACCCTAACCCTAACCCTTACCCTAACCCTAACCCTAACCCTGACCCTAACACTTACCCTAACCCTAACCCTAACCCTAAAGCTAACCCTTACCCTTACCCTAACCCTAACCCAAAACCTAAACCTAACCCTAACCCTAACCCTAATCGTAAACCTAACCCTTACCCTTACCCTAACCCTAAACCTAACCCTAAACCTAACACTAAACCTAACCATAACCCTAACACTTACCCTTACCCTAACCCTAACGCTAACCCTAAACATAACCCTAATCCTAACCCAAACTCTTATCCTTACCCTAACCCTAACCCTAAACCTAATCCTAACCTTTACACTCACCCTAAACCTAAACTTAAACTTAACCCTTACCCTAACCCTAACCCTAACACTTACCCTTACGCTAAACCATACCCTAACCCTAACCCTAAACCTAACCCTAAACCTTACCCTTACATTAACCCTAACCCTAAACTTAACCCTAAAACATACCCTTACTCTAACCCTAACCCTAACCCTTATCCTTACCCTAAACCTTACCTTTAACCTTACCCTAACCCTAAACCTAACTCTAACCCTAACCCTAACCCTAAACCTTACCCTAACCTTAACCCTAACCCTTACCCTAACCCTAACCTTAATCCTACCCCTAAACTTAACCCAAATCCTATCCCTAACCCTAACCCTTACCCTTACCCTAACCCTAACCCTAAACCTAACCCTAACACTAACCCTAACATTAACCCTAACCCTAAACCTTACCCTTGCCCTTACACTAACCCTAACCCTAACCTTAACCCCAACCTTAAACCTAACTCTAAACCTAACGCTAACCCTTACCCTAACCCTAACCCTAGCCTAAACCTAACCCTAACATTTACCCTTACCCAAACCCCAAACATAACCCTTATCCTAACCCTAACCCTAACCCTAATCCTTAAACTAACCCTAACACGAACCCTAACCCCTAACCCTAACCCTTACCCTAACCCTATACCTAATCCTAATCCCTAACCCTAACCCTAAACCTTACCCTAGCACTTACCCTAACCCTAACCCTAACGCTAAACCTAACACTTACGCTTACCCTAACACTAATCCTACACCTAACCCTTACCCTAACACTAACCCTAACCCTAACACTTACCCTAACCCTAACCTTAACCCTAACCCTTACCATTACCCTAACCCTAAACCTAACCCTAACCCTAACCCTAACCCCAACACTAACCCTTACCCGTACCCTAACCCTGACCTTAAACCTAACCCTTTTCCTTACCCTACCCCTAAACCTAACTCTAACCCTAACCCTAAACCTAACCCTAAACCTAACCCTTACCCTAACCCTAACCCTAACCCTAACCCTAACCCTAAACCTAACCTTAACCCTAACCCTAACCTTAACCCTAATCCTTACCCTTACCGTAACCCTAACCCTAAACGTAACCCTAACCCTAAACTTACCCCTAACTGTAACCCTAAACCTTGCCCTTACCTTAACCCTCACCCTCAACCTAACACTAACCCTAACCCTAACCCTAACCTAACCCCTAACCCCTAACCCTAACCCTAACCCTAAACCTTACCCTTTCCCTTACCCTATCCCTAACCCTAAACCTAACCCTAACCCTAACCCTAACCCTAACAATAACCCTAAAACTAACCCTTATCGTAACCCTAACCCTAACCCTAACCCTTACCCTTACCCTAACCCTAACCCTAACCCTAAACCTAACCCTTTCCCTTACCATATCCCTAACCCTAAACCTAACCCTAACCCTAATCCTAACCCTTACCCTAACGCTAACCAGAATTTTAACCCTAACACTTACCCTTACCCTAAACCTAACCCTGTCCCTAAACCTAAACCCCAACCCTAACCCCAAACCTAACCCTAACCCTAACCCTAACCCTGACCCTTCACCTAACCCTAAACCTAACTCTAACCCTAAACCTAACCCTATCCCTAACCCTAAACCTTATCCTAAACCTAAACCTAACCCTTACCCTAAACTTAACCCTAACCCTAACCCTAACCCTAACCCTTACCCTTACCCTAACCCCAACCCTAAACCTAACCGTAAACCTAACCCTAACCCTTGCCTTTTCCCTAACCATAATCCTAAACCTAACCCTACCCCTTAACCTAACTCTAACCCTACCCCTAACCCTTACCCTAACACTAACCCTAACCCTAACCCTTACCCTAACCATAAGCCTAACCCTAACCCTAACCCTAACCCTAAACCTAACCCCTGTCCTTACACTAACCCTAACCCATATCTAACGCTAACCCTAACCCTAAAACTAACCCTTACCCTTACCCTAACCCTAACGATAAACCTTACCCTAACAATAACCCTAACCCTAACCATAAGCCTAATCCTAACCCTTACCCTTACCCTAACCCTAACCCTACCCTAAAACTAACCCTTACCTTTACCCTCACCTTAACCATAAACCTAACCCTAACCCTAAATCTAACCCTTACCCTAACCCAAACCCTAATTTTAACCATAACACATACCCTTACCCTAACCCTAACCCTAACCCTAAACCTGACCCCAACACTAAACTTAACACTAACCCTTACCCTTACCCTAAACCTAACCATAAACCTAACCCTAACACTAACCCTAACACATATCCCTAACCCTTACCCTAACCCTAACCCTTACCATTACTCTAACCCTAACCCTAACCCTAACCCTAACCCTAACCCTAACCCTACCATAACCCTAACCCTAACCCTAACCCTTACCCTAGCCCTAACCCTAAACCTTACCCTAACCCTAACCCTAACTCGACCCTAACCTTAACCCTAACCCTAACCCTAACCCTAACCCTTGCCCTTGCCCTAACACTAAACCTAACACTAACCCTAACCCTAACACTAACCTTAACCCTTACCCTTACCCTAAACCTAAATCTAAACCTAAGCCTAAACCTAACCCTAAACCTAACCCCTAACCCTAACCCTAACCCTAACACTTACCCTTACCCTAATCCCTACCCTAACCCTAACCCTAACCCTAACCTTTACCCTAAACATAACCCTAACCCTAACCCTTCCCCTTACCCTAACCCTAAACCTAACCCTAACCCTAACCCTAACCCTAACCCTTACCCTTATCCTTACCCTTACCCTAACCCTAACCTTAAATCTAACCCTAACCCTAACCTTAACCATTACCCTTTACCTAACCCTAACTCAAACAGTAACCCTAACCCTTACTCTAAACCTAACCCGAAACCTAACCCTTAACCTTATTCTATCCCTAACCCTAACCCTAACACTTACCCTTACCCTAACTCCTACCATAACCCTAACCCTAACCCTAACCCTTACCCTAGCCCTAACCCCAAACCTTACCCTAACCCTAACCCTAACCCTAACCCTACCCTAACCTTAACCCTAACCCTAACCCTACCCCTAACCCTTGCCCTTACCCTAACCTTAACCGTAACCCTAACCCTAACCTTAACTCTTACCCTTACCCTAAACCTAAATCTAAACCTAAGCCTAACCCTAACCCTAACCTAATCCCTAACCCTAACCCTAAGTCTTACCCTTATCCTACCCTAACCCTAACCCTAATATTTACACTTACCCTAACCCCTACCCTAACCCTAACCCTAACCCTAACCTTTACCCTAAACATAACCCTAACCCTAACCCTTGCCCTTACCCTAACCCTGAACCTAACCCTAACCCTAACCCTAACCCTAACCCTAACCCTTACCCTTACCCTTATCCTTACCCTTACCCTAACCCTAACCTTAAATCTAACCCTAACCCTAATCCTAACTCTTACCCTAACACTAACCCTAATTTTAACCCTAAAACTTACCCTTATCCTAACCCTAAACCTATCCGTAACCTTAACACTAACCCTTACCCTTACCCTAACCCTAACCCTTACCCTAACCCTACCCCTAACCCTAAACCTACCACTTATCCTTACCCTAACCCTAACCCTCGCCTAACCCTTAACCTAACCCTAAACCTAACACTTACCCTAACACTTACCCTAACCCTAACCTTAACCCTAACCCTTACCATTACCCTAACCCTAAACCTAACCCTAACCCTAACCCTAACCCTAACCCCAACCCTAACCCTAACACTAACCCTAACCCTAACACTAACACTTATCGAACCCTAAACCTAAACCTAACACTAACCCTAACTCTTAACCTAACACTAACACTAACCTTAAAACGTAACCCTAAACCTAACCCTTACCCTAACCCTAACCCTAACCTCTAACCCTAACCCTTAACCTAACCCCTACCCTAACCCTTACCCTAACCCTTACCCTTACCCTAAACATAAACCTAACTCTAACCCTAAACCTAACACTAACCCTAACACTAATCCTTACCCTAACCCTAAAAGTAAACCTTACCCTAACCCTAACCCTAACCCTAACCTTAAACCTAACCCTTTCCCTTACCCTACTCTTAAACCTAATCCTTATCCTTATCCTAACCCTAACCCTAACCCTAACCCTAACGCCAACCCTAACCCTAACACTAACCCTAACCCTAACACTTACTCTTATCATAACCCTAACCCTAACCCTAACACTTATCCTAACCCTAAACCTAAACCTAACAAAAACCCTAACTCTTAACCTAACACTAACCCTAACCTTAAACCTAACCCTTTCTCTTACACTACTCTTAAACCTAATCCTTATCCTTACCCTAACCCTAACCCTAAACCTAACCCTAACCCTAACCCCAACACTAACCCTTACCCGTCCCCTATCCCTAAACCTAACCCTAAACCTAACCCTAACCCTAACCCTTACCCTAACCCTTATCCTAACCCTAACCCTAACCCTACACCTAACCCTTACCCTTAACTTAACCCTAAACCTTACACTAACCCTAACCCTAACCCTAACCCTTACCCTTAACTTAACCCTAACCCTAACCCTAACCCTAACCCTTACCCTTACCCTAACGCTAACCGTAACCCTAACCCGAACCCTAACGCTATCCCTAACACATACCCATACCCTAACCTTAACCCTAACCCTAACTCTAAACCTAAACCTAACCCTAAACTTAACCCTAACCATTACCCTTACCCTAACCCTAAACCTAACTATAACCTTAACCTAACCCTAACACTAACCCTAACCCTTACCCTTACCCTAACCCTAACCCTAAACCTAACCCTAACCCTTCCCTTACACTCACCCTAACCCTAACCTTAATGCTAAACCTAACCCTAACTCTAACCTTAACCCTAACCCTTATCCTAACCCTAACCCTAAACCTAATCCTAACCATAAACTTAACCGTTACCCTTAACCTAACCCTAACCCTAAAGCTATCCCTAACCCTTACCCTTACCCTAACACTAACCCTAAACCTAACCCTAACCCTACCCTTAACCCTAACCCTTACCCTTACCCTAACCCTAACATTAACCCTAAATCTAACCCTAGCCATAACCCTAACCCTTACCCTTACTCTAACCCTAACCCTAACACTAAAACTAACCCTTACCCCTAACCTAACCCTAACCCTAAACCTAATACTAACCCTTACACTTACCCTAACCATAACCCTAACCCTTACCCTTACACTAACCCTAACCCTAAACCTAACCCTAACCCTAAACCTAACCTAAACCTAACCCTAACCCTAACCCTTAACCTTACCCTAAACCTAACCCAAAACCTAACCCTAACCCTAAACCTAACCCTAGCTCTAACCCTAATCATAACCCTAACCCTTACCCTTACCCTAGCCCTAACCCTAACCCTAACCCTAACCCTAACCGTAACCCTAATCCTAACCTTAACCCTAACCCTTACCCTTAACCTAACCCTAAACTTAAACTTAACCCCAAGCCTAAACCTAACCCAAACCCTAAACCTTACCCTAACACTTACGCTAACCCTAACCCTAACCCTAAATCTAACACTTACCCTTACCCTAACCCTAACCCCAACCATAATCCTTAACCTAACCCTAACCCTAACCCTAACCCTAACACTTACCCTAAACCTAACGCTAACCCTAACCCTTACCCTAACCCTGAAATTAAACCTAACCCTTTTCCTTACCCTACCACTAAACGTAACTCTAACCCTAACCCTAAACCTAACCCTAAACCTAACCCTTACCCTAACCCTAACCCTAACTCTAACCCTTAACCTAACCCTTACCTTAACCCTAACCCTTACCCTTACTTACCGTAACCCTAACCCTAAACCTAATCCTAACCCTAAACTTAACCCTAACTGTAACCCTAACCCTTGCCCTTACTCTAACCCTCACCTTCAACCTAACACTAACCCGAACCCTAACCCTTACCTTACCCTAACCTTAACCCTAAACCGAACCCTAACCCTAACCCTAACCGTAAGCCCTAAGCCCTAACCCAAACCCTAACCCTAACCGTAACCCTAACCCTTATCCTAACCCTAACCCTAACCCTAACCCTAAACCTTACCCTAAACCTAACCCTTACACTTACCCTAACCCTAAAACTAACACTAACCCTAACCCTTACACTTTCCCTGTCCCTAAACCCTACACTTACGCTAACCCTAACCCTAACACTTACCCTAACCCTAACCCTAACCCTTACCCTTACCGTAACGCTAAACGTAACCTTAACCCCAACCCTAAAACAAACCCTAACCTTAAACTTAACCCTAAGCCTAATCGTTACGCTAACCCTTACCCTAACCCTAACCGTAACATTAACCCTAACCCTTACCCTAAACCTAACCCTCACCCTCACCCTAACCCTAACCCTTATTCTAACCCTAACCCTAACCCTTCCCGTAACCCTAGCACATACCCTTACCCTAACCCTAAACCTAACCCTAACCGTAACCCTAAACCTAACCCTAACCCTAAACCTAACCTTAATCCTAACCCTAAATCTAATCCTTGACCTTACCCTAACCCTAACCCTAAACCTAAACCTAATCTGAACCCTAACCCATACCCTTACACTAACCCTAAACCTAACCCTAACCCTAAATCTAACCCTAACCCTATCCCTTAACCTAACTCTAACCCTACCCCTAACCCTTCCCCTAACCCTAACCCTAACCCTAACCCTTACACTAACCCTAACCCTAACACTAACCCTAACCTTTACCATGACCATAATCCTAACCCTAACCCTTACCATAACCCTAACCCTAACACTAACCTCTACCATTACACTAACCCTAACCCTAACTCTAACCCTAACAATAACCCGAAAACTAACCCTTATCGTAACCCTAACCCTAACCCTAACCCTTACCCTAACCCTAACCCTAACCCTAAACCTAACCCTTTCCCTTACCCTTTCCCTAACCCTAAACCTAACCCTAACCGTAATCCTAACCCTTACCCTAACGCTAACCAAAATTTTAACCCTAACACTTACCCTTACCCTAACCCTAACCCTAACCCTAAACCTAACCCCCAACCCTAACCCCAAACCTAACCCTAACCCTAACACTAACCCTGACCATTACCCTAACCCTAAACCTAACTCTAACCCTAAACCTAACCCTAACCCTAACCATAAACCTTACCCTAAACCTAAACCTAACCCTTACCCTAACCTTAAACCTAACCCTAACCCTAACCCTAAACCTTACCCTTACCCTAACCCCAACTCTAAACCTAACCCTAAACCTAACCCTAACCCTTGCCTTTTCCCTAACCATAACCCTAAACCTAACCCTACGCCTTAACCTAACTCTAACCCTACACCTAACCCTTACCCTAACACTAACCCTAACCCTAACCCTTAACCTAACCCTAAACCTAACACTAACCCTAACCCTTACCCTAACCATAAGCCTAACCCTAACCCTAACCCTAACCCTAACCCTAACCCCTGTCCTTACACTAACCCTAACCCATATCTAACCCTAACACTAACCCTAAAACTAACCCTTACACTTACCCTAACCCTAACGCTAAACCTTACCATAACAATAACCCTAACCCTAACCATAAGCCTAACCCTAACCCTAACCCTTACCCTTACCCTAACCCTAACCCTAACCCTAAACCTAACCCTTACCTTTACCCTCACCTTAACCCTAAACCTAACCCTAACCCTAAATCTAACCCTTACCCTAACCCAAACCCTAATTTTAACCATAACACTTATCCTTACCCTAACCCTAACCCTAACCCTAATCCTAACCCCAACACTAACATTAACA
This sequence comes from Megascapheus bottae, assembly GCA_024803745.1. Classification (NCBI taxonomy): domain Eukaryota; kingdom Metazoa; phylum Chordata; class Mammalia; order Rodentia; family Geomyidae; genus Megascapheus; species Megascapheus bottae. The sequence goes on from JANJXV010000479.1 coordinate 391,514, forward strand.
CTAACCCTTACCCTTACCCTAAACCTAACCCTAAACCTAACCCTAACACTAATCCAAACACCTATCCCTAACCCTTACCCAAACCCTAACTCTTACCATTACTCTAACCCTAACCCTAACCCTAACCCTTACCCTAACCCTAACCCTAAACCTATCCCTAACCCTAAACCTAACCCTAACCCTAACCCTAAAACTAACCCTAACCCTAACATAATCCTTACTCTAACCCTAACCCTAACCCTAACCTGAACCCTTACCCTTTACCTAACCCTAACTCAAACACTAACCCTAAGCCTTACTCTAAACCTAACCCGAACCCTAACCCTTACCCTTATAATATCCCTACCCCTAACCCTAACAGTTACACTTACCCTAACTCCTACCATAACCCTAACCCTAACCCTAACCCTTACCCTACCCCTAACCCTAAACCTAACCATACACTAACCTTAACCCTAACCCTAACCCTAACCCTACCCCTAACCCTTGCCCTTACCCTAACACTAAACCTAACACTAACCCTAACCCTAACCCTAAACTTAACCCTTACCCTTACCCTAAACCTAAATCTAAACCTAAGCCTAACCCTAACCCTAAAACTAACCCCTAACCCTAACCCTAACCCTAAGTCTTACCCTTATACTACCCTAACCCTAACCCTAACCCTAACTCTTACCCTTACCCTAACCCCTACCCTAACCCTAACCCTAACCTTTACCCTAAACATAACCCTAACCCTAACAATTACCCTTACCTTAACCCTGAACCAAACCCTAACCCTAACCCTAACCCTAACCCTAACCCTTACCTTATCCTTACCCTTACCCTAATCCTAACCTTAAATCTAACCCTAACCCTAACCTTAACCCTTACCCTTTACCTAACCCTAACTCAAACACTAACCCTAACCCTTACTCTAAACCTAACCCGAACCCTAACCCTTACCCTTATTCTATCCCTACCCCTAATCCTAACACTTACCCTTACCCTAACTCCTACCATAACCCTAACCCTAACCCTAACACTTACACTAGCCCTAACCCTAAACCTTAACCTAACCATAACCGTAACCCTACCCTAACCTTAACCCTAACCCTAACCCTACCCCTAACCATTGCCCTTACCCTAACACTAAACCTAACACTAACCCTAACCCTAAACTTAACTCTTACCCTTACCCTAAACCTAAATCTAAACCTAAGCCTAACCCTAACCCTAAACCTAACCCCTAACCCTAACCCTAACCCTAAGTCTTACCCTTATCCTACTCTAACCATAACCCTAAAACTTACCCTTACCCTAACCCCTAACCTAACCCTAACCCTAACCCTAACCTTTACCCTAAACATAACCCTAAACCTAACCCTAACCCTAACACTTACCCTTACCCTAACCCTAACCCTAAACCTATCCCTAAACTTAACACTAACCCTTACCCTTACCCTAACCCTAACCCTAAACCTAACCCTAACAGTAACCCTTACACCTTACCCTAACCCTTACCCTAACCCTAACCCTAACCATAACCCTAACACTAACCCTAACCCCTAAACCTAACCCTAACCCTAACCCCTAATCCTAACCCTAACCCTAAACCTAACCCTAACCCTAACCCTTACCCTTACCCTAACCCTAACCCTAAACCTAACCCTTACCCTTATCCTTTCCTTTTCAATAACCCTTACCCTAACCCGAACCCTAACCCTAATCCTAACCCTTACCCTAACACTAAACCTAATTTTAACCCTAACACTTACCCTAAACCTAACCCCTAACCCTAACCCTAACCCTTAACCTAACCCTAATCCTAACCCTAACCCTAACCCTAACCCTAACCCTAACCCTAACAATAACCCTAACACCTTACCCTAACCCTTACCCTAACATTAACCCTAATTTTAACCCTAACACTTACCCTTACCCTAACCCTAACCCGATCCCAAACCTACCCCTAACCTTAACACTAACCCTAACCCTTATCCTAACCCTAAAGCTAACCATAACCCTAACACTAACCCTAACCCCTAAACCTAACCCTAACCCTAACCCCTAATCCTAACCCTAACCCTAACCCTTACCCTTACCCTAACCCTAAACCTGACCCTAACCCTAACTCTAACCCTTACACTTATCCTTAACCTTTCAATAACCCGAACCCTAAACCTAACCCAAACCCTAACCCTAACCCTAACCCTAAATCTAACCCCTACCCTAAACCTAACCTTAGCCCTAACCCTAACCCTTACCTTTACCCTAACCCTAACGCTAAACCTCACCCTAACAATAACCCTAACCCTAACACCTAACTCTAACCCTAACAATACACCTTACCCTTACTCTAACCCGAATCATAACACTAACCCTAACCCTTACCCTAACCATAAACCGAACACCTAACCCTAACCCTTAACCTACCTCTAACCCTAACCCTAACCCCTACCCTTACACTTACACTAACCCTAACCCTAACCCTTATCCTAACCCTAAACCTAAACCTAACCCTTACCCTAACACTAACCCTAACCCTAACCCTTACCCTAACCCTAAAGCTAACACTAACCCTAACCCTTACCCTAACCATGAGCCTAACCCTAAACCTAACCCTTACCCTAACCCTAACACTACCACTAACCCTAACCCCTACCCTTACACTATCCCTAACCCTAACACTAACCCTAACCCTAACCCTAACCCTGACCGTCTCCTTAACCCTTACCCTAACACTAACCCTAATTTTAACCCTAACACTTACCCTTACCCTAACGCTAACCTGAACCGTAACCCTAACAGTAACACTAACCCTTACCTTTACCCTAAACGTAACCCTAAACCTAACCCTAACACTAACCCTAACACCTATCCCTAACCCATACCCTAACACTAAACCTTACCATTACTCTAACCCTAACCCTAACCCTAACCCTAACCCTTACCCTAACACTAACCCTAACACTAACCCTAAACATAAACCTAACTCTGACCCTAACCCTAACCCTAACCCTAACCCTAATCCTTACCCTAACCCTAACCCTAACCCTAACCTTAACCCTTACCCTTTACCTAACTCTAACCCAAACCCTAACGCTAACCCTTACCCTAACCCTAACGCTAACCCCAACCCTTACCCTTATCCTTTCCCTAACCCTAAACCTAACACTTCCCTTGCCCTAACCCCTACCCTAACCTTAACCTTAATCCTAACCCTAAACCTTACTCTTACCCTAACCCTAACCCTTACCCTAACCCTAACCGTAACCCTGACCGTATCCTTAACCATAACCCTAACGCTAACCCTTACCCCTACCCTAACCCTAACCCTAACCCTAACACTAAACTTAACCCAAACCCTTACCCTAACCCTAACCCTAACACTAAACCTAGAACTAACCGTAACCCTAACCCTAACCTTAACCCTTACTCTTACCCTAAACCTAACCCTAAACCTAACCCTAACACTAAACCTAAACCTAACCCCTAACCCTAACCCTAACAGTAACTCTTACCCTTATCCTATCCCTAACCCTAATCCTAACACTTACCCTTACCCTAACCCTAAACCTAACCCGAACCCTAACCCTTACCCTAAACCTTAACCTTACCATAACCCTAACCCTAAACCTTAACCTTACTCTAACCCTAACCTTAACCCCAACACTAAACCTAACCCTAAACCTAACCCTAACCCTTACCTTTACGCTAACCCTAACCCTAAACCAAACCATAACCCTAACCCTAACCCTTACCTTTACCCTAACCCTAACCCTAAACCTAACCCTAAAACTAACCCTTACCCTAACCCTAACCCAAAACCTAACCCTTACCCTAACCCTAAATCTAACCCTAAACCTAACCCCTAACCCTAACCCTTAACCTAAACCTAACCCTAATCCTAACCCGAACCCTTACCCTTACCCAAACACTAAGCCTAAATCTAATCCTAACCCTAACCCTAACCCTAAACCTTAACCCTAAGCCTAACCCTAACCCTAACCCTAACATTACCCTTACCCATACCATAACCCTAAACCTAACCCTAACCCTAACCCTAATCCTAACCCTAACCCGTACCGTTACCCTAACCCTAAACCTAACCCTAACCCTAACCATAACCCTTAACCTAACTCTAACCCTACCCTTAACCCTTACCCTAAACCTAACCCTAACCCTTACCATAACCCTAACCCTAACAGAACCCCTAATCCTTCCCCTAAACCTAACCCTAACCCTAACCCTTACACTTATCCTATCCCTAACCCTAACCCTAACACTTAGCCTTTCCCTAACCCCTACCCTAACCTTAACCCTAATCCTAACACTAAACCTTACCCTAACCCTAACCCTTACCCTAACCCTAACAGTAACCCTGACCGTATCCTTAATCATAACCCTAACGCTAACCCTTACTCCTACCCTAACCCTAACCCTAAACCTAACCCTAACCCTAACTTTAACCCTAATCCTAACCCTAACCCTTGCCCTTACCCTAACCCTAACACTAAACCTAAAACTAACCCTAACCCTAACCCTAACCTTAACCCTTAATCTTACCCTAAACCTAACCCTAAACCTAACCCTAACCGTAACCCTAAACCTAACCCCTAACCCTAACCCTAACCCTAACCCTAACCCTAAGTCTTCCCCTTATCCTACTCTAACCATAACCCTAACACTTACCCTTACCCTAACCCCTACCCTAACCCTAACCCTAACCCTTGCCCTAAACCTAATACTACCCTAAAACTTACCCTTACCCTAACCCTAAACCTAACCCTAACCCTAACCCTAACCCTAACCCTAAACCTTACCCTTACCCTAACCCTAACCCTAAACCTTAACCTTACACTAACCCTAACCTTACCCCAACACTAAACCTAACCCTAACCCTAACCCTAACCCTAACCCTAAACCCAACCCTAACCCTAAAACTAACCCTTAACGTAACCCTAACCCTAACCCTAACCCTTACCCTTACGCTAAACCTAAACCTAACCCTAAACTTAAACCTTACCCTTACCCTAACCCTAACCCTAAACCTAACCCTAACCCTAATCCTAACCCTTACCCTAACGCTAAGCCTAATTTCAACCCTAACACTTACCCTTACCCTAACCCTAACCCTAACCTTAACACTAACCCTTACCGTTACCCTAACCCTAACCCTAAACTTAACCCTAACACTAACCCTAACACCTAACCCTAACCCTTACCCTAATCCTAACCCTTACCCTTACTCTAACCCTCACTCTAACCCTAACCCTAATTCTAACCCTTACCCTAACCATAACCCCTACCCTTACACTAACCTTAACCCTAACTCTAACCCTAACCCTAACCCTAAAACTAACCCTTACCCTAACCCTAACCCTAAACCGAACCCTTACCATAACCCTAAATCTAACCCTAAACCGAACCCTTACACTTATCCTAACACTAACCCTAAACCGAACCCTAACCCTAACCCTAACCCCAACCCTAACCCTAACCCCTACCCTTACACTAACCTTAACCCTAACTCTAAAACTAACCCTACCCTAACCTTAACACTAAACCTTACCTTACCCTAATCCTAATCCTAACCTTAACCCTAAACCTAACCCTAAACCTAACCTTAACCCTAACCCTTATCCTTTCACTAACCTTAACCCTAACCCTAACCCTAAACCTAATCCTAACCCTAAACCTAACTCTTACCCTTACCCTAACCCTAACCCTAAACCTAAACTTAACATTTACCCTTACCTGAAACCTAACCCTAACCCTAACCCTAACATTAACCCTAAACCTTAATCTTACCCTAACCCTAACACTAACCCTAACCCTAAACCTAACGCTAACCCTAACCCTAACCCTTACCCTAACCCTAACCCTAACCTACCCTTCCCCTTACCATAACCCTAACCCTAACCTTAATGCTAAACGTAACCCTAATCCTAACCCTTACCCTAAAACTAACCCTAATCCTAATCCTTACCCTATCCCTTACCCTAAACCTAACCTTAACCCTTACCCTTTCCCTAACCCTAACCCTAACCCTAACCCTTACCCTAACCCTAACCCTAACCCTAACTCTAACCCTAACCATAAGCTTAACCCTAACCCTAACCCTAACCCTTAACCTAAACCTAACCCTAACTCTAAACCTAACCATACCCTTACCATAACCCTACACCTAACCCTAACCCTAAATCTTACCCTTACCGTAAACCTAACCCTAACCCTAACCCTAACCCTAACCCTAACCCTTACCCTTGCCTTAACCCTAACCATAACCCTAACCCTAACCCTTACCCTTACTGTAATGCTAACCCTAACCATAACCATAACCCTAACCCTAACCCTAAACCTAAACCTAACCCTTACCCTATCCCTAACCCTAACCCTAACCCCTAACCCCTAACCCTAACCCTTACCCTAACCATAACCCTAAATCAAACCCTTACCATTATCCTATCCTTAACCCTAAGCCGAACACTTACCCTTACCCTAACCCCTACCCTAACCCTAAACCTAAACCTAACCCATACCCTAACCATAATCCTAACCCTAACCCTTACCCTTATCCTATCCCTAACCCTAACACTTACCCTCACCCTAACCCCTACCTTAACCCTAACCCTAACCCTAACCCTTACCCTAACCCTAACCCTATCCCTAAACTTACTCTAACCCTAAACCTAACCCTAACCCTAATCCTAACCTTAACCCTAACCCTAACCCTAACCCTTACCCCTACCCTAACCTTAACCCTAACCCTAACCCTAACCTAATCCTAAACCTAAACCTAACCCTAACCTTAACCCTAACCCTAACCCTAACCATTGCCCTTACCCTAACCCTAACACTAAACTTAACCCTGACCCTAACCCAAACCCTAACCTTAAGCCTTACCCTTACGCTAAGCCTAACCCTAAACCTAACCCTAAAACTAACCCTAAAACTATCAACTAACCCTAACCATAACCGTAACTCTTATCCAGATCCTAACCCTAACTCTAACCCTAACACTTACACTTACCCTAACACCTACCCTAAACCTAACCCTAACCCTAACCCTAACACTAAACTTAACCCTAACCCTAACCTAACCCTTGCCCTTACCTTAACCCTAACACTAAACCTAAAACTAACCCTAACCCTAACCCTAACTTTAACCCTTACCCTAAACCTAACCCTAAACCTAACCCTAACCTTAACCCTAAACCTAATCCCTTACCCTAAACCTAACACTAACTCTTAACCTTATCCTATCCCTAACCCTAAACCTAACACTTACCCTTACCCTAACCTCTACCCTAACCCTAACTATAACCCTAACCCTTACCCTAAACCTAATCCTAATCCTAACACTTACCCTTACCCTAACCCTAAACCTAACCATAACTCTAACCCTAACCCTAACCCTTACCCTTACCCTAAACCTAACCCTAAACCTTAACCTTACCCTAACCCCAAGCTTAACCCCAACACTAAACCTAACCCTAAACCTAACCCTAACTCTTACCCTTCCCTAACCCTAACCGTAAACCAAACCATAACCCTAACCCTAACCCTTACCCTACCCCAAACCCTAATCCTAACCCTAACTCTTACCCTTACCTAACCCTAACCCTAAAACCTAAAACTAACCCTTACCCTAAACCTAACCCTAACCCTAACCCTTAACCCTAACCCTAAACCTAACCCTATACCTAACCCCTAACCCTAACCCTTAACCTAATCCTAACCCTAACCCTAACCCTTACCCTTACCCTAACCCTAAACCTAACTCTACCCCTAACCCTAACCCTAACCCTAACCCTAAACCTTACCTTAACCCTAAACCTAACCCCAACCCTAACCCTTACCCTTACCCTTACCCTAAGCCTAAACCTAACCCTAACCCTAACCCTAACCTTAATCCTAACCCTAAATCTAACACTTGCCCTTACCCTAACCCTAACCCTAAACCTAACCCTAACACTAACCCTAACCCTATCCTTTAACCTAACTCTAACCCTAACCCTAAACCTTCCCCTAACCCTAACCCTAACCCTAACCCTTACACTAACCCTAACCCTAACACTAACCCTAACCCTTACCCTAACCATAACCCTAACCCTAACCATTACCCAACCCTAACACTAACCCTAACACTAACCTCTACCATCACACTAACCCTAACGCTAACTCTAACCCTAACAGTAACCCTAAAACTACCCCTTGCCGTAACCCTAACCCTAAACCTAACCCTTACCCTTACCCTAATCCTAACCCTAACCCTAAATCTAACCCTTACCCTTACACTATCCCTAACCCTAAACCTAACCCTAATCCTAATTCTAACCCTTACTGTAACGCTAACCCTAATTTTAACACTAACACTTACCCTTACCCTAACCCTAACCCTAACCCTAAACGTAACCCCAATCCTAACCATTAACCTAACCCTAACCCTAACCCTGACCCTTACCCTCACCCTAAACCTAACTCTAACCCTAACCCTAACCC